>JAOEGS010006181.1:0-36271 GCA_025447755.1 Corythornis vintsioides | reverse complement strand
GAGAGAGAGAGAGGAGAAGAGAGAGAGAGAGAGAGGAGAAGAGAGAGAGAGAGAGAGGAGAAGAGAGAGAGAGAGAGGAGAAGAGAGAGAGAGAGAGGAGAAGAGAGGAGAAAACTATGGACAAAACACATCTTCATAATTTTAAGTGGAAGAGATCTGAACATGTTTGTTTTCAGCACAAAAGTCACGTTCCAGCCCCTTTGGTGACCAAGCTGTTGCCTCTGTCAAAAACACCAAGTGTCAACAGGGTGCTGGGCTCTGTGTAAACAATCCTGGTAGTGTGAAGTATGTTTACCACTAGGGAAAAAGAAAAAAAATCAATCTATTTCCATATGCAACATACAGACCTAGTCTTTTCTAAATAAATCTAAACAATGGACCTTTTGGTTCATGTATGCCATTCTTCAGTTCTCAGAATCTACTTTCAACTAAGTCCAACTCAAAAGTTCAGATCTAAAAAGGAAGATTTTTGTGCAGGCTACAAACAGATGGCAGATGAAGTAAAGAGGGAAGGGAGGGAAGAGATGATGACCCTTTGGTTTGCCAGTATTTAAGGAAGACTTCATCCAATGTACACACAATCGATTCCCTCAGTAAATCTATTAAATCCCTGGATGGTGCTCTGAGGTTGTCACATGATCCACTAGTCCAAAGGTGAAAAAAACATAAACAAGAACCACCAGTATCTTCATGGACCCTAGAGCCACATGTCAGGGCATCGTTTGCATCTCCGTATCGTTTGTACAGTATCATTTGTACAGTCTGATGTATAATTTTGAGAATGGTTTGCACACCTTCACAGCAACTACAGCTCATTTAAAATGCAAATATGCTTACTTTTAAGCTGCCCTCTGCCCAATTCCAGCTATTGCTAATGAAGTCTCCAGGGTAATAAGCCTGGGATGTGTTCACGTGTATCTCAACTAGAAAAGCTGATACTCAGTATAATAATAATCAACAAAATTATACTGCTCAGTTACATAAACTTACCACATAAAGCTCATTATTTAGAATACATTAGAACATGAAGATCCTAAGTAATTCCTGTATATTACAGCCTCGTTTTTAAAGCTCTGCTTTGATATTTTGGCTCACTAGATCCACAAAGAACTACAGACAAGGGTTTTCATAGACAGCTTCAAATGAAGTTTTAATATGCTGCTTAAAAATAAATAAATAAAACAAACAACAAAAAACCCCAAACCAACTGCACACAACCCAAACTCAAAATTCAATCTATTCATAGCTTCCAGCAAAATAAGTTTTGCCACCAAGCCAAAGGCATATGCTGTTTCCAGAACTCAGCACTGGTCTCAGTACAGTAACTTTGAGAGACAGCATGTGGACACCTTGCAGACCTGAACCTTCCCCAGGAGAGCCTCCCTACTTTCACATAGTCGTGAGAAGCTTTGACCTGGGATGGTTCATGGGCCTCTGCTGTGCTGCACAATTCCAATGAAGAAAAAATCGGCTGAAATGAAACAAAGAACAAAGTCAGAGTGTGAGAAGGAAGCTGAGGGGATGAAAAGAGGGAAGAAAGCAGCAGAGCAGCACCCAGAGAGTGTGGAGGCAGAAGGGAAATGAGGCAAAGCAGAAGAAACGAAAGCAGAAGTGGCAGAGAAAGGCAAGGGAGAAACAGGACTCACACACAGCAAGGAGCACTGTCATTGCTGAGCTGACCTGCACCTCAGAACCTGCTGGAGACTGAGCCTTCTCTGGGCCTCTGGCTTAGGCATCTCTGCTAGATCCTCCTACTCCCAAATGACCCTTCTTT
This sequence comes from Corythornis vintsioides, assembly GCA_025447755.1. NCBI lineage: Eukaryota > Metazoa > Chordata > Aves > Coraciiformes > Alcedinidae > Corythornis > Corythornis vintsioides. Next base: position 34,497 of record JAOEGS010006181.1, on the reverse strand, counting down.
AGCAGTCCTATGTTTACCAGCAAATCCATCATAACTGATGGTTGGGCAACCTTCAAGTGATAGCTTCTGACTCTGAAAAGCAGCAGAGTATCTCAAATGCAAGTCCTGCACGTCAGCTTGCCACACATCAAATGACCTTCTACAGATGTTCCAAAGAAAACGACCTTTCTCTCATCAAAGATGACAGACACTTCCTTGGACAAACACAGACCAGTGCTAATTGTTCTGTAATGTGCTTCCTGCACAGCTCCCCAGCCTTGCAAAATACTCCCTTCAGCCAAGAGAAAAAAAAGCAGGCGGAACCTGCCCAGGGTATAATTCGGTCATGCTGGGCAGGCTGTGGTTCCAAGAAGCAGAGGTGCATTGCACCTATCCTTCTACACCAGTATAAATTAGGTGTTTTTGCATGACTGCCTACTTCTTTAGCTATGCCTGAGATCCATCTTACTGACCAGAGTGCATACAATCTAACTGTATGATTATATTTTCACTATGTATAAAATGATAACTGCTTCACACTTCAGGATCTGGCAAAAGGAAGATGTGAAGAAAAGGATAAGGCTGGATACTGCCTACACTCACACGGAACACAAGTCTCTGGCAAACCACTTCACATAAAAGGCAGCATTTTACTTAGGTTTTAACAAGAGGGAAAGCAAAAGGAAGTGCTAAAAGCCATTTCCCAGATTTTGCATGAAGAAGTATTAATATTCTGCTCCAGTATGCCTCCATGTAGGATTTTCTTTGGCTGGAAGAATCCTACTAATATTTTCTCTTATGAATATCATGAGTGTTCTGCCTTTATTTGCATGCAGACGTTAAGGAAAGTCATTTGCCCACAGGTAAAAGTTCTTATGTGCATGCAGGAGGTCCAAACCAGGATTTTCTACGTGCATAATCTTATTAAAAAAACCACCTCTTTCAAACCCTATTCTTAAATACTACATTGAAGAACACGAGCACTACAATGCAAAATTATAAAAATATAGAAAATGAAAATGACAGAATTACAGTTGCCAGGCAACCTTAAATAACCTTCTGCCCTTTTGTGTATGTGCTGTAACACAGGCTGCTATGTCAAGATCCTGTATGATTTATTTCCCAGACAAACTCTCTTGCAGGCAGTGCCCAGGCAATGAATGGGGGCTGTGTAGTGGGAAATCTGTGGTCTGCCCAGGCTCACCCTTATTGCAGAAGCTGGAAAGCGAGGTGAAAAGCAGATGGAGAACTGTAGGAAGAGAAAGAAGGGTCTTATAGTTAATCCAGCTGAACGATGCCCTAGAGAACTGGGCTGTGCCTTTACAGGAAAGCCCATGAAATGGTGGGCAAGTCACACCAACATTTTTCCAGGTGGTCACTCACTGTGTGTTCCTGTTTCCTCTGGGCTCAGTCTGAGGCAACTGGGTCTGGTTTGCAGAATGACTGATTGTCACTCAGTGTAACAGCTGGGGTTGGGCAATCGAAAATGTATGCTGGCTATACCACCAAGGCTCAGCACTCTGGGAACTTGGATTGAGGATTTTTTCAAACCAGGCACCAGAAATTCTGGGGAAATCCTTAGATTTATATTCTCTTCCCTCTTGACTGGATCCTTGAAATGCAAATTACAATACCACCATCATAACTGATTATAATTTATTTATGAGGTTTTGATGGTTGTAAGAAGGTTTGCATAGGAGCAAATTCAAAATAATAAATACTATTAAAATAAACCACAACATAATAATTTTGTATTCAATGCACACTGAAAACAAATGTTAAATAAATAGAGAATGAACGAAGAAGACAAATTACTTAGCAGCACCCATTCAACAAGCCCCTTATTATTCTGGGCAGTGAATGAAACAGAGACAGCGTGGGAGGGAAAACAAACACACGACCAGAGCCAAGCAAAGGGCGTAATAGAAAGGAGGGTGCAGAGGAGCTGTGCTCAAGTGCCAAATGGGGAAGGCAAATGACAAAGGGAGAGCCCTGATGACAATTCCCTGCCCAAAAGAGAAAGCCCTGTCCTCTGAGCAAAAGGAGGGTTGTTGGACACTGCTGTCTAGGAGATCACGAGCCAGGCTGACCTAGAGCATAGCAAACATTTGAAGACATGTGCAAGTTCCTGGCTGACAGAAAATTTCTTGCAAAACTTCTGCCTCTGGCCTGGCACTCTGCTTGATGCCCTGAGAGAAAGGTGCAAGTTGAAATCTCTCCTGGAAGTCAGAAGAGCTTGTGGAGAGCTCTACATGTTGTCATACAAACAGCAAAAGAAAGGCACAAGAAGAGGCAGAAGGAATGAGGTTCTATCATCACAGGCTTGGAGCACAGCATTCACCTCTAACAACCTCTTTCAAAATGGAACAACTAAGAAAAGCAGCATCCAGAGCTCTGAAATAAAGTACTGCCTGTTCAGAGCAAAAGTTGATGGTTAGAAGAAAATGCAGATTCACTAAAAGCAGTTTTATTACCAGGTAGCTTCGAAATGTAGATCATGACAAGCTAACACCCCTCAAACAACCCCAAGACCACTGGGATGTGGCAGCATCATCCAATCCCACAAAGTCCCTCAAGCCAAGATCTCCTCCAGCAGCTCTGGGGAACAGTCTCCTCCAGAGGTGAGTTGGTTTGATCTCCAAACTCTGTGCCTGGAAAAAGAAGCCTCTCTCTACTACCCACTGCCACCATGAGAGAAGCTTCAAGCCCTTAAAGTGATCTATTTGTCCCCTGCCTTTCAAAGCCTTGTTCTCAGCTGGGGTATTGTCTTCTGTTTATTCTGCCCTAGCATCCACTAAGCATGACTTGGTTTGTTTACAGAGGAAAAGTGTTACAAACTGAACTTTCATTGTTTAATAACTTTAAAAAACCCCACACATATTTAAAGAGGATTTATTTTTCTTTTCACCTATATCTTGCATTAATTTAACCCAGAGATATTCAATTTCATGCAAATGCAGGTCTCTTGTCACCCAGCTGCCTGCACTTCTTTGGCTGAGTTCAATAACATTCACTCAACTACTCTTCCCCCAGTGTAAGTGGAGGAGCTGATTTTGGTTTTGATTCTTAGAAAACAAAGGCTGAGACAGTTTGACTTACCTGTCCTAAGCAGAATTAAACCACAAGGTTTTATCCCTCCCGTTCATCTGAGAAGAGTGGTTGTTAAGCCATCGTTAATCATTGTGTGGCTCAGACAAAGGGCGAGATCTATCTCACCAAACCTCAGGCGCCTAGAGCTGAGCTAGCAATGCCTGCTTTCCTTAGGAGTCTGTAGAAACAGATTCTTTGAGGCCAACAGTCCAGGGCAGACATCTAAACTGAACCAGATTCACTGCTCCCTCAAAAAGCCTAGTTTTCTCCACATGCTCTTTGGCGAGCTCTGGATGACCAGCTGGATGCAGACAAGGCTCATTGCTCAAACTCCAACAGCAGTGACGTAAACACGACAGGACACCAACGGCAATGAAAAAACCAACAAAACATAAACATATTTTACTACACCCAGAAGTTGACTGGCTCGATCAATTAGCTTTTCTCTTCTAATTGAAAGTGTCAGTAAGAAGAAAACAATACAGGAAGATGCTGTTGGCAATTATCTACACCTTCAGCAACAGAGACCATGTGATCCAACAGCTCTTTTTCACATCCTCAACAGCAGTAGGTACCACAAAAACCATTTCTGTCAAGTGTCATGTTTGTTCTCATTGTATAATCAAGATATTTGTAGGCAGGAACAGGTTCCAGTCTAAGTTTGATTAGATTGGGGCTTTTTTCCCAGACAGTTGCACTTCAGAGCAGTCTCTGAGCACCATGGTGCTATTTACTGGGAAAGGCGAGTGCTCTGTTTTCATAAAAGCAGGCAGTTTAAAATTAGCTGCAGATAACTCAAAATGACTGCTTAGACCAGAAATGTAATTTTCTGAAAGGGGTCATTGCTTCTGAACATGATGCACTGCACTCATGATCTGTCATGCTGCATTACTTGAGACCAAATAAGTCAGGCCAGTGTAACTGGATATGCTGGAGACTTTCCTCAATGCAGAATTCTTATAAGATGCTGCCTTCCAGGCTGAAATCTTAAGGAGGAGAAGGAAGGAAAAAAAAAAGAAAAAAAAAAAGAAAAAAAGCCATTATTGAACTAATTTGCTCAAGTCCTGTGGCATATTTACAGGTTAGGTGGAATGGATTTTTCTAATAGCTCTTAAAGCATAGCTCCACTTTTGAGAGCAATTCAACTGAAATGTAATCAATTGACTGAAAAGTTTATTGCCTGTAAGCATTCAAATATCACTTGGGAGGTTTAAAGAAACAGAGATTATAGCAGCTTTGCATGTTCAAACAAGCTTCAGAACCTATCATAGAATTTATTCTAATTCCAGTAGTAATTTGTGAGTATCTCATTTGGTTAGGCCACTGCAAACTACATATAGGGAAAGCATGTCCCTGATTTTCATTGGTGGAGCTTAGCCATATTTGAACACAAGGAAACTTTGTTCTTTCCATCTTGTATCTGCCTATCTTGCTCCACCTAATATAGTTTGGGAACTCAAATTACAACACCATAATCTTCACTAGGTCTCCACTGGTGCAATTTATTACAACTGAATCATTAGGAATGTGGCAATGCGTACAAGGAGGACTAAAATTTGTCACAGAGGTCCTTTAGTCATGCAGGGTCAGGGTAAAAAGAAATAAAAACTTACTTTTATCCTTAAAACAAGAGGCTTTATACCATCCTCATTACTTAAGAGGTGAAAAAAACCCACCAAACTGAAAAAGAGGCATTATTTATATGGTTACTTTTAAAAGTGGGACTGTATTTCAAGCATCTATAAATTAAACATATGCAATTTAAATTATGCTTTCCTTGTCTTATTAGCATATTAATGAATATACATCAGCAAGCTGAACTAAATATGTATCAAAAATTTGCATGTCTGATTATCTTTGTGGAGTTTTGCAACTTACAATTTGAAAGAAGGACAGGAAAAAAGCCCAAACCCGTGTGAAGGTCTATGTAAAATTACAGCTTAGAGAGATTCCTTTAATCAAAGGGTTGTTCTGTATCCTTTAAAAGCTAAAATGTGAATCTCTTTTTAAATTAATAGGACTTGCCCTTGGAATTATGTTAAAAGTAGTGATTTCCTCAGCTTTTAAAGCAGTAAATAGGACAATGCTGTCTTAACAAAAGGCACTGCCAGGGATCTCCCAACCGTCTTCTTTCAGATAAAAGCAGGGAAACTTGTGCCTGAACATACTGCCTCAATTAAGTATTTTCAAAACAAGCAAAAAGAAAAAAATGCAACAGAGGCATGCAAGGAAACAGAGAAAGTTATTTTGATTATGAAATTGTTGACAGCAATCAACTTTTTGTAGCCACTGGACAAAAACATGACCAAGGAAACAGTGACAGCTTTTGTTGAAGTTGTGGCTACGGTCAGGTGCCACTCACTGTTCAGCTCTACACCTCGCTGTTCCCACACAGAGCATCACTCCAGACAACTCAGCCAAGCCTGTGGTTCAGAAAGCCATATTTCCCACCTAACATTGGAGAAAATCACTAGACAACTAATAGGACAAGCATTACAATCCTGTTTCTCATTAATGATCATCACGAAAGTGTGCAGATGAGACATTTTCCAGAAACAAAGAATACCAACACTGCTAAATACCAAGATTCCTCTGTCTTTGCATTCTTATCAGGTTCCCTCCTCCAGATACCATTTCAGATACTTTCCAAAACAGATGTGTTTTCCATGCTTCTCTAGATTAAGTCTACAATATCAAACTTGTCTAACAGCCATGTCTCTCATTTTCTATTCCTCCTGTTTTTTGAGGAAAACTGGCACTTTCGAGAGATTATCCTTAGCACCCAAGGGAAGTTCTTCACTTCTCATGTGCAGGAGACCACTAGCTAGGATTTAAAATGGATGATTCTCTGAACTCATATGTTTAAATGAGCATTTTTTTCATGGCAATGCAGAGTTCCCAGTTTCTTTGACTCAGCTTTGCTCTCACCCTGTCCTCTTAACAATTGGAGGGGAAAAATAATAATAATTTTAAAAAGTGGAAAGGGAAACCAAAAATAATTTGGACTCACTCAGCCACATTCAACTCTGTAAATGCGTAACTACCGGTGTAGCGCATTGGTGAGAACGAGCAGCAAAGGTCAGGAACTCTGAGTCCACATAGCTGCAAGAAAAAGACCTGTAACCTGTAACCTATCTAAAACCCACATGTGATTTTCTGTGGCAGTTCTATTTACTACCTTCCTTTCACTCTACATTTTCCACAAGATGAAGCAAAGGCCAGTGTGCTGACGTGCACCTCTAAGGCAGATACACAAGGAGGTAAGCAACTCTTCAAATGGACATTAAATGTTTGAGCTTCTTTGCTGCAAACTTCTACCAGTCATCTGCTGAAAATCTGACCTATACAATGTGGCTGTTGGTATCTGCAAAAAGTCATTTCTTACATTCTTAATTCACTCCCTTGGGAAGGGTTGTGAGCCCAAAATTTCTTTGCTGGCATCCAGAAGTCCCTAGGTACCACTGCCAGCAGCATAAACTGACAGTACCAAGAACACCTGCCACAGGAATTAGTTTGCTTTTATGCAGACATAGCACTATTACTCCAAGCATTCAACATGTTGATTAACTACATTTCTATATAGGGAGCTCATAATACCTCAGCATTATGCTCAGATACTGATTGCCAAGGACAGTTTTGTATACCAGCAAATTCCAGCAGCTACCAGTGAAATCCCTCAGAGATTCTTTAAATGGAATGATAGGAAGAAAAGAAAGGGAAATAAAAAAGCAATGTTTATCTTTTTTCCATTTTTAACTAGGATGAGACACGAGTAGAAGCAATAGAAGAAAGCCACAGCTTGCAAGGAATTAGAAGAGAAATATCTCCTTGATAAAACGATTATACTGAGAACTGCCTATGAATTGCATTCTCCTGTTGCCCATGCCTTCTGCTGCCTGATGTATTAATAGAACTGCTCACCACATGGGAATTCAATTGATGAAGGTGAAAAAACAAAGCTTCTGGCAGATAATTCATGCTTCTTAAAAGAAAGGACATGGATTTGCTCTTCCCTCAAAAAAAAACCCCAACAACAAACCCCCCCCCAAAAAACAGAAAAAAAAACCAAAACAAAAAAAGGCAACTAAACAACAAAAACAAACAAACAAACAAAACCCCCACCACATGCAGAGACATAAGTCAAGTTTAATGGTACAATTTGAAGTGATTTTGCTTTTGCTGCTGTGGAAGATGTTGGTTTCTTTTGCTGCATCAATTCTTCTACAACCAAAGCTGGAGTCCAGTTTTTATGAAGAGTGTATAGACACACATATAGTTAAAGCAACAACAAAAAAACCCAAACAAATCACAAACAAAAAACCCAAAACAAAACAAAAACCCACCAGAATATGAAGAATCCAAAGGATTACGCGGTAAAGGTCTAAATTACCAAGATTTCTCCCCAATTACATCCCTGCTTTCCAGTTCTGCATCTTCTGATACCTTCTTCAGCTGCAGCTCTTCCCAATTAAAATAAATTAAGAGCCTATTCTTATTTACAGCCCTGGACACTAATTTTCATGGATCTCAAAAGAGATCATGACAAACCTGGAAGGATCTCCAGGGTGCTTTTCAATGGCAACATGGCACACTGTCAAGAGCAGGAAGGCTGGCCAACTGGCAAAACAACAATTTAAAATGTACTTGGCCAGGCTAGGCTTGGAAAAACAAGAGGATTTGTCAGCCAATGCAGAGGGCTTGTACATTCATAACAACTCCCTTTTTCCCTGAGTTTTCTAAGAACAAATTACTTGCTAATGTTGACATGCAAGTCCTCTGAAGAACACAGATGGCCAGCAACACTGAAGCCAAGACTCAAGGAGGCAAGTCACTTTGAGTTGCTGTATACAGGCTCTCCAGAAAATAAATCCCCCCTTTTAAAATTTTGGTTTGGTTTTTTGAGAAACACAAAACTTCTGACTTTTGTTAAAGCTAGTGGAGATTATAATTCTTGGTCCTTCAACTGTATTTCCCTTCCTTGAAGGCCTCCCAGAATAAATATATTTCCCAAAATATATTTATCCCAAGAGAAATTAATTCAGAAAAACAGAACACATTCACTTTCACACCCAAACTACATGCTGCTGGTTTTCCAAAAGGTGGGCAGTGTAAGAAGTCGTCACTAAGTCCTATATATTTACCTTACACCAGGAAGAACTCTTCTTGGGTCCTCAACAGTTGGCAACACAGCGGCCAACAGACTCAAACTTTACATTGCAAAGTCTCTTTTGAATAAGACAGGAATCAATTACATTGGCCAAGTGTGGTACCCTCTGCCTCCTGCCCCAGGCTTGGTATTAGTACAATGAGAAATGGTGGCAGTTTTAATCCACCTTTATCTCAACTTCTACATATCTCTAAAGCCCTTGTACTTCCTATGTTAAAGCTCCATCTTTCAAAGCCTTATGCTACATTTTGTCTCAAATAAAGCCTGGTTTTGCTGCAACAAGACTGAATCTCTGGCTAGCTGATAGATGTGGGAAAAGCAAAGCTGCTCCTCTGTTCTCTGGCAGTGACACAGGCCAGACACTGTGCTCTGAAGAAGGCAGAAGCTCCAACAAGGCTTGTTTAAAAGCAAGGTTGTGCAGCCAAATGGTGCCAGTCTGCATGCGGCACTTTGTGCAAATGCAGTGCTTTCATTTTCATATTCACAGTCAGTCTCTATGCAGCTCCAAGTCCTGGTGGTGAGGGACTGCACAGGGGAGTAATCTGTCATTATTTACACAGTAGTGCAACTGCTGCAGTGAAACTGCTCTGCCAGTCTGCCTCAGACTAAGCAATTGCTTTGGTGATGCAGTGTGTGAGGGTCTCTGGATCACTCAGTGCAAGGTGATGAGGAATCGGGAGAAACACCATCCTAATGACCATCGTTCATCAGTGACACAGGACCTTTCTTACTAGAGAACAGAGCCAGAGCTGTGGCAGTTTTGAAGCTCATCACTCACTCATCTTTGCAATAAAAAAGTCTGTCCTTCTTAAATACCATCAGCTTTTTTCATACCGCTCTCTCAGTTCCATGTCACAGGTCCCAGCCAACCAATCTCCCTCAACTCCACATTTCCTGACCTGGAAATCCACACACTCAGACTGAACTAAAGCACAAAGTAGAGAAGAAATTAAAGGAACACAGTGTTATTGGAATTAAACAAGGGGCAGAAACCATACCTTCCACCTGAAAGTTTGAAGGCTAAAGGCTCAGGTCTCTTGTGGTGGAGACCCTGACCATACATCTCACCGCACATCTGATAGCGGTGACTTTTCACAGCTTGAATCTTTAAGATCTCAAGGTGTGCACCATGGCAAACTCCCAGGGAAACCTCCCTTTACTACTGAGTAGTAAAGAAAAAGTTGCAAAGTCACAGAAATGCTTTCAGTAAGAGAGCCAGGATCAGGTTTGAGGGTTGTTAGATAAGGGGTAGGTTCCAAAAGTGTACCAGCCACTCCTGGGGACAAGGCAACTGGCAGAAAACCAGGGCAAGACTTACAGAAAAGCCATGACCAGAAAGGCATTAACATAGGAACAATGCCAAGAAGGAAGATCAGGTCCTTCTCACTAATTCATAAATGTGTAGCACCAATTCCACAAGAAGGTAGAGCTGAGATACCAAATGCATTTGCTGAAGACAATTTTCAACAGATCGTTCTGTTGAACCCAGCAGCTCTGTCCTGGCCCCACTGCAGACTGGATCCCAAGGCTGCAAGGGATGGCTCTGGAGGGTGTTTCAAAGCCACCCAAAATTCTATTGCTCCACATTCCATATGTAATTCCAGACTGATGCCAGTATGCAAAATATTTGATACATATTAGATGGCACATTCCCTGTCATAATGTCCAAGACCTCAATGTGTTTTCCAAGAAGGCAAAAAATGTCAAAGGTCCAGGACTGAATCTGAATTTAGGCAGATGACAGGCAGCAAATATGCATCATTACAATAACATCTTTCTTCACAGAGTTCACATGCAACTAATCCAGAATTCTCCCCATAATGCCCTGCACTTGGCTACAAACAACAATACTCATGTCTCACTTAAATTATGTTTAACTACTTCAGCAAGTCCAGTTCCAGAGTAAAAACAGCTGACAAGGAATATATGTGTGTGAGTGCACCTGAACATGCATATGTGTATATGCACAGCACAAATAAGGACAGAAACAGACAGTACCACTAATTGTAGAATATCCTTGCTTCATATAGGATGGACAGAAGAGGCACTCATGAAAAAAAAAAATATACACAGTGGAAAAGTGACAATTCAAGTCAGACAGTTATTTAATACCTCAAATTTAATGCTCTTATCTCTGTAAAATACTACACCTAAAAATCCCAAAAGCCACAAGTAACAAAATTCTCTTCCTGTTTCCCAAATTTCAGTTTTGCTTTCAGGAGAAGGTGACAAAAATTGAACTGACTACAGAGTGTGACATGCAGAGGATTAAGGCAGTAACTGAGGTAAGTCAGTCAACTGTGTTCCAGTTTTCTGTGTGCTGAGTGACCCGTTGCCCTCTCTGGTTTTTATTTGCTTTTGCACTGTACTGCCTTATGTAACTGTTCCCTCCAGCTCATAAATCCCCAAGGTGAATAAAAGCTCCAGCGATTACATTCGGCTTGGCCACAAAGGTGATTTTTTTCCACTAACTTCTATTTACTGGGTTTTATATTTTTAATCACACAGAAATACTAAGCCCATTGCATTTAAGTTGATCAATTCGGCATCTAAATGCCAAAGCTTTCTCATTCTTGACCAGAACACTATTTCCAGCAACTACAAAGATTTATAACAGATTAAGGCTGGGAAGAAGGAATGGTTTGGTAGTTGTTTTTCCTTCCTCTTCACAGGCCAGGATGCTCTTCTTTTGGTTCAGGTACCTAGAACTGCTTTTCATCTCTCTAAGCATTGCTTTGCCTGCACCAATATCCTACAAAAGGCAGTCTGTCTTTTCAGAATAGATTCTACATAAAAAGGAGTGAAAGTCCATTATCTGAAGTGATTTTCAGTGATAGCTCTGAAGCAGCCTGACCTGGAGTCACATCGTCAAAAGCAAGCTTAGCCATAATCCTTCCTCCCTATAGCATGAGTTTATTCATGACTGTTTTCTTGATGTGACCTTTCTTCAGCAGTGAAAGCTATTGCTGGAGATAACCAGCCCAGGAAACTGTGAGACCTGTGCTTACAAAAAAGTGCAAAACACCAACAGATCCTCAGGAGCACTTGGGCTGTAATCCTAGCAAGGCTATGAGATTTATAAAAGCTAAATCCTAAGATTTTTTTTTATCTACACTGTGAAAGCACATTCAATTTGAATACATGTCAATATGTGCGAATTCAGCTTATCATTTGTTTATAGCCCACTTGATACATATTTCAAGCCAGATTTGTGTAGAATGTACATAATTAACAAGTCAGAAACAATTTTGATCTCCTAAAAGTTGCGACCTACTTCACTCCTTCACAGAACATTAAATCTTCATAGTCATACAAACTAAAAGTTCATGAGATTTCAAGCTCCAGATGCTCAAAATCCTTGTAGCATTCTACCTCCTACATACAGCATATGACCATTGACTATGTTCATTATAAATTCTTTCTGCACCTGAATTATCAGAATTATTAGTGAATTATTATTTTATCTGAATTACCAGGGTCTGGACTCAGCCATTGGCAGAGACCAGATGTGATATACCTAAGGTAGACTGTGAGCTGACAGTTATTTTTTTCAGTATCAGCTAAGTTCTTGCACTAGCTAAGAATCACTTCGTTCACTAAATCCTTTCATCAGCAAGTACTTATCTCACTGGTGAGAGCTCAAAGAGACAATCAAACGTTAGTCAGAACTAGCAAATATTAGATTTTCAATTTATCAAAAGTCTATTACCACTTTACAGAATGGTAACTCAGTCTATTGGTATGTTTGTTTCATATGAAGATACATATTCCTGGTGACTTCAGAAAAATACTATGGAATGAGAAGCTGCTCTTTGTCCTTAAATTTGAAATAAATTCTCCTAATTTCTTACAGTGTAGCTTCTAGTATTTGTTGCACAGTAGTATTTACCTACAGTATACTAAGTTTTATGACACCTTTGTCAGGTAGGTGTTTTCAAAAGGAAAGAGAAGAGATAAAGAGTATTTTGGAAAAAAAATCTCCAATCCATAATCCTGATATTATTTCCTCAGGTCTTTCTGGGAAGAATCCTGTAATGTAATCCCAGACTTTGTGTTAAATTAGGGCAGAAAATACTCTTTGCTCATAAAACATGCTTAACATCCCACAACATGCCAATAAAAGCACTATTACATGGATTATCAGTATCTTAAACACCAAAAAGAAATGCATGTGAAAATACCCACCCTATAAGTAAGTTCATGCATAAAAGTCAAGAGCAAGTACTCAGGCTCATCTGTAATATTCCATCATTCTCAAATATTAAAATCCAAACTATATAATGCTGCAAGAAAAGTAAAACTCACTTGCAATTCAGCCCAGACTACTAGTGGGAAGAACACAGCCCCAAGGGAGGGGCACATCTCCTAAGGAAAATAACACTACAAAGTCCATAAAACAAATTGAAATGTATCTTAATGCCGAGCCACACTGCAAATCCAATGTATTTCTTTTCTATTCATGACAAGGTCAGATATAAATCTGTGACTGAAATCTGCAGACAGTGACCATTCACCATATGGAAAAGTGTTGGTGCAGAGGGGCAGGAAGGGCACAAGAAGGGCAACTCCAGCTCACTCCACCAGCCCTCCTCCATGTCTGGTTGAAATTTCATGCCCAAAGAGCTTTACAGTGATGCTCAGAGAAGGAGAACAAGATTAAAAAGGACATAAAGAAGGGGGCAAAGAGCTATAGATGATTTAAGAGAAAACCAGCATGACATAAAGATACAGGAGGCTAAACCCATTGTGTCGAAGAAAAGATGGACTGTTTGAAAGGAAAGAATGAACTGGCAGCCATGAGCAAGGAATATCAGGAACAGATGAAGGCAAATCCAAGTGAAGTGCAACTGCTTTAGGATTTTAATTTTAGTCATACTGTTAAAGAAAATGGGTTTTCAAAGCAGAGTAGTTCATGGCTAACAAGTTTATCTACCTTTAACTGGAATTTAAAAAGACTACACCACCAGCATAAAGGAAACTTTAAATGTTGCTAAAATAATTACTGAAGAAGAGTTCAAACTGCAAGTTACCAATCCTGGATCAAACTTTCCAAAGTATTTCCAAATGCTGCTCGCTAGTATTTCAAAAAGTACTTGTTTTAGTTAATGTTTTTAAGAGCACTTAGTGGTGTGGGTTCATTTTTTTTTAATTGGCACTAATGCCAAGGATAGTAAAAATAATGCATTCAAGTTGTAATGGCTTCTCAAACCCAGAAACATGCCTCTTCCATCAGAAAACATTCATGAAATTAGATATAATTCATGTAAACTCAGTCAACTGGCATTTATGAGCCTGACACTTCAAATTCCCCATTTCTAGCTGAATCAGGTCTTACACATAAAGTCTTTCCATCGTGGAAGAACTGACCGATTAAAATTCAGAGAAGGAAAGCAGCAAACAAGGTTACCTATTGAAGCAGAAGGAGCAGACACTCCACCAAACTGTCCTGCCTTCTTCATGGCAGAGATTAAAATCCAGTCAGAGACATAGAGGAGAATCAGAGTGACTCTAAATTCTGGACAGGTACGTTTTCTAGAGAGCATTTCTTTGCTTCTTTCGAAACAGATGAAATATTAATGTCAATTTATTACAAAACAATGCATTTGTATACTCCCTGTTATCAAGTGTCCAAATGAAAACAGTCTGGTCTGAATAATTTACTCCTATTATTATCATCAGCCCCTTTTTCCAGGATATCTTCACAATTTGCCAAAGGTACCAGTTTATGTGTATTTGATGTGCTACAAAACTTGATATTTAGAATAGATATGTGTGCCAACAGTAAATATATCTATCTATCTATATATATATATATATAAAGTAGATATCTATATATGTGATGGTTCTCAGTTTGTGGTCTGGATCCAGTGTGGCAGAACAACTCATTTAACCTCCTATTAAAGTCCCTGCAACCATCTTTCCAGGAGGTCTATCTTTCTGTGAAGTCCCCAAAATCATGTGGGAAGAGGCTGATGGCTGGAAGAACTGTTCTGCTTAATGAACACTTGCTGCTGTTTCATTCCCAGGGGTTCCCCCAACTCCCCTGACTCAGTGCATCACGTTGAGCATTGCTGCAGACTGCCTCAGCCAAAAGCTTTGCAGCAGCAGATCTATTTAAACCAAAGCTGAAGACTACATGAAACCTCAATGCCTTAAAATAAATGCCAATTTTGACTCAAGTGGTGATAATCCTAATTACTCCATTATTATTTCTCTAAGTACCAGTCTAATACCCTTATTCACACTGACAGACTTGCTGACAGCTCAGTACTGCACTGTCCTCAGCAAAGGAGACAAAAGTTATGTCTTTTATATTATGATGGCACTTCAAAAACCACTTTCACACAACCACTTCCCTTTGCAATATGAAGCTGCATTGCTAAAATAATTCATTCTGCTTTGGTAGAGAAATTACTGTGTCTCAGAAATGTGTATTCTCCCTTCATGCACACATCTCCTTTCTCTGCACAACGTGGAAGAAATACAAATGCACTTGCTGATTGATTTACTGTAATAATCCATTACTGGTGAAAAACAATTTCAAAACAACAGTCACTAACATTATATAATTCCCTTATGAAATACAACAGTGGTTCTGAAGGATTTTTTTATTAATGAACATGGGTATTCTTCCCACTTGCATACTTATGTACCCATTCTAATGTACTTACTGTAACCCTTATTAAAAAACAACCAACCAACCAACAACAACAACAAAAAAGCCACAAAGCCTTTTTTTCCATTTTTTACTAATAGAATATAATTATTTCCATGTCAAGATCCTGAGCAGAAAATTCTACCTTTCTTAGGTAGGAGAAACCCTAAAAATACACACAATTATTGTATTGGTCACTGCAGAGATGATACACAAGTGTAAAGCAGGGGGTCAGCACTTAGGAAGTGTAAGCTTTCAGAGATCAAGAGGAAAAGAGGACTAACAGAATTTCTTCCACAATATTTCCTGTCTCTGTAGGATCTAAATTTATTTGTGCATTCCCTGTGGCCTTGTTCTAGCCACAGGTTCAATTAAATCAATCAGTCTGCATAGGTATGCTGCAGAGATGTGTGTTACATATATAGATATATACACACATTTTAGGTATACCTAATTTAGGTATTCTTTTGTTATAAGCTACTAAAATAATATGAAACTCAAAGAAACTTGCTAAATGGGTTTTTTTAAGATTTGCTAGCATATTTCAGAGGAACAAGATATCAAATCTCCTGTCAGAAAAAGACAGAAAAATTGAAGAGGGGAAGCTGTGCCTTTAGTTGTACTTTCATATGTATTAAAAAGATTAAAAATAAATGCAGTGTTCAGCACAGATAGAACTATGTATCTCTTTCAGGCAGGTAAGACCAGATTGCATAATACAATTGGTAAGAAAGATGTAACACGAAAATAGGTGTTATGCAAAATAAAGAGGAGTCTTTCCCCTCATTTGTCTGAAAATGTAAGGGATTCTTGATTGTCATCATTTGTGAAGTTTACTAATTTTCAGCTTCTACCTTACAGATATTACCTAATTCTAGTATTTCATTAGGGAAAAAAAAAAAAGAAACCAAACCAAACCAAACAACCTCCCAAAAAAACGAATCAACTTAGGGCTGGAGCACTTCTCCTATGAGGACAGGCTAAGGGCACTGGGGTTATTCAGCCTGGAGAAGGCTCTGGGGACACCTTATAGCACCTTCCAGTATCTGAAGGTGGCCTACAGGAAAGCTGTGGATACTCCATCACTGGATGTGCTCAAGACCAGGCTGGATGAAGCTTTAAGCAACCTGATCTTGTGGGAGGTGTCCCTGCCCATGGCAGGAGGGTGGGAACTAGATGATCTTTAAGGTTTCTTCCAACGCAAACTATTCTTTTTAATTGTAAATAGTGTATGAAATATAATCTTAAACATAATTGCTAGTATGGTTGATTTTGTGTTTAATTTCTACATCTCCAGATTTTCCAGCCTTCATGATAGCTGTCAGTACTTATCTGAAGATATAAAAAAGAAGAAACTGAATTGACCACACATAATGTATCTTTGCATCCAAAGACGGACCACAAGTTCAAGCCCCAGTGGTGAAATACACACTGACTTGATTTGGATGAAGTGGATTCAGCAATAGGTAAAATCTCTCAGCACTTACATAGCTAAAATATATTTAAATATTTTTTCAAAAGAAAGCTTACCTGCCCACTTTTCCCCAGTTCCATTTCAACTATGGCAACAGGAGTGTTTATCTGATCGATGTGTCTTGACTGTGACTTCAGGTCCACTCGCCAGTTCACGTTTTTCAGGACATTATCCCAACGGCTTTGATTGATCAGACTCTCATGGATCTTTATTCGGTGGTTCTTCCAAAATTTTGCAATGACAGCAGCTTGATCTGACGTGATGCCACCTTGTTTTTTGGTTTGGGCAGTAAGAAAAGCCTCCAGCTGATTCAAATCCATGTCTGCTGAAGCAATTGACTGTAAAGAAAGTAAAAGGAGAAAAAGGGAGAACCTTGATCAAAATTACTCTTTAATGGTCTAAGCTGAAATGGCTTCATCTTTAAGGTTTTACAAATATTGGATTTTAAAGGGATAGTGCAAACAAGGCTGAGTGTATGGAAATAACCTGACAACTTACATTAAAACTCAATTTCTAAGTGCCTACCACTTACACCAGATTCCTGCCTCTGGACAGCTGGAGGGTAATGGACCAGTTAACAGTGATAAGGAAACTAGAAGCACCTTTGGGAATGCAGTACTGGTACAAGACAACAAGGAGGCTTCTCACTGTCTGCCTGACCCTTTCCCCTGGCATGCCCTAGGCATACCAAACTACTCACTGCTGGGAACACTGGCTCATGGTTCTGGCACAGTATTGCTGTTCTGATGGTCAGTTAAACAGGAAAGCTTGGGCAAACATGGCATTCCCCTGGCCAAGGCTGAAATACGTGGGGCCATCCCAGCTCACTGCAACGGCCACAACTTCATCTGCCACCTCCACACCACAGACAAGGATGCAAAACCAGTAAATGCCATATCAGCTAAGCAGGGTCTGCAGTGTTGACCACAGTGTTGTGCTGGCAGCAGCTATGAGTCTTCCAAGAGTCTGTGTGCGTGTAATCACCCTTAAAAGCACAACTGCAGCTTCTCCTGAAGCATCAGTGGACTCCTGTCAGACCAAATGCTGTGTCTGTGTTTGGCGAGGGAGCAGCAATAGAAATTATTCTGTTTAGTAGGTTTCCTTTTTTTCCCCACCTATATTTCCATTGTCTAACTGGAAAAGTGAAGGGAGGGGCAGGACAGGAAGCAGAGAGAAGAAACTGTGTTGAAGTTTCCCCATTACTGAATCAAAGGCATCCGCTTGAGACTTTCTCATCCCAAATGGAAGCAGCTTGTCCTCAATGAATGCGCCACCACAGGCAGGCACCGATATGGAGCACAGCAAGCTGAAGGGTGGCCAATGCTGCAGTCATGGGGATTTCCCTCCATTCCATTTTCCTTGACATGACATTCCTACCACTGCACTCCATGAGTTCCGGGGAGTACCGACCTCCCTCTCATTAGCTACTGGGTGTTTGTGTCCGTGAGCTTGACCCCGGCTTCATCAGCCACAAACTACAACTGTCAGAGGGGCTAAACTACTGTCAAGCTTTGCCACCTTCCTCTAGACCAGACTCATGTCATACACAACCTTAGTCACATCAGTAGTGTCCCGAAATAAAATGTCAGATAACAAACCAACCCCCAAAACAAACACAAGAACTAGCCCAAAACAAAGAGGTTGTGCATCATACAAGTGACAGAGAACAGCAACAGGCTTGCTGCTCAGAAGGGAGTAAAGTCAACACTGCAACGTGCTCAACATGCAGCAGATACACCATCACATTCTCCTTACCCTGAGGTGTTTTGTCCACGAGTAAAGCAAAACAGAAACAACCTCCACAAAAAAAAAAAAAAAAAAAACCAACAAAAAACAACTTGTCATCTACAACAGTTATGCTGTCTTTCATCACCCTGTGAACAAGATCTTTTTCCTGAAGCTTCTGTAGTATGTTTTTAAGAGGGATGCACTGCCTTCCCTCACTCTGGCAGTGGATTAGTTGCCATCTGCTACGTGATCAAGGAAAGAAATGCACACTAGTAAATGCCTGGATGTATCAGGGTTTCAGCTTAATAGGAGCATCTGCTTATTGATTCTAAAATCTGAGATTCCTACTGCACCACTCTGTCTTTTCTACAGGGCACTCAGCATATCTGTATATATTGCTTGCTTCTATCATGAAGATATTTAACTTTAGAGGCAATTATCCTGTAATAACTAATTATGCTGTACATGCAAAAAAGAACTTTCCATTTTCAAAACAAAAGCTACTTAGACTTACAGTCCTTTCCTACATCCATGTCTTACATGAGCAGGAGTATCTATTAACAGCAGTGTGAAGTATCTCCTGTTTTAATATCTTCATCTGTATCTGTGGGGGGATCTCTTAATATGTTGTGTGACACCAACTTACTGCTTATGTACACCTTTTGTGTTGGTTTATGTGAACAGGGGGAGGAACAGAGATGAATCAACAACCCCAGTTCCAGCAGCTTATGTAAGCCCTGTCGAGACCAAGATCAAGTCGAGATGCAGACTTTCTTCTCAGTTCAGCTGTGCAGAAAATTGCCTTCTGTTTTATTCCTGCACAGGAACCAAGAGCATCAACTGCGTCCTCGGCACTGAATGAAGCGGAGATGTCACGGAGAAACGTCTACTCTGCACTAAATGGGAACCTAATGGATATTCATTGGATCAAATAAACAGGTAACTCTTTTCTAGGCTTAATTTATAACCTTGAAATAAATCACATTTGTAATTATTTGGATTTTTTTCTTTTAGTCTCACCCCCTTCACGACAGCTTTCTGCAAAGCACAGCAAG
The DNA here is from genome assembly GCA_025447755.1 of Corythornis vintsioides. NCBI lineage: Eukaryota > Metazoa > Chordata > Aves > Coraciiformes > Alcedinidae > Corythornis > Corythornis vintsioides. The sequence goes on along the minus strand of JAOEGS010006181.1, from coordinate 15,349 downwards.
ATTTCTCACGGTGCTTTGTTAAACTGATAAAAATCATTCACCCAAAGTTCCTTATTGTACTTGACACATGATACAAATTCGACTTTAAAGAGTATCTGAGAGAGGAAGCTTCTGGCCAAGCTTGCAGTTTCAAGCATATGAAAGACAAAAGAATATAACTGGGGCTAACACAGGACAGTGAAACTGCCTGTTTGACAAAGATCATCAGAAGATTGAGAATTAATTCAAAACCTGCACAAGCTACATTTAAAAATGTTTTATGTTCATGCACTGTAAGTATCCTGACATAGTTTGCTACCAAAACACTATCGTATAAAACGGAGGAAGGAAAACGTGTCATAATTACAATAATTTCTCTCTCACACACACAATATGAATCACTTCATACTGTGTACAGCTAAAAGAACAGAGGATAACAACCATATGGTGCTCTGGTGGAATATTTATCAGATAATGCATGCTTTAAATAATATACAAATGTAGTCCATCATTCAGATTAGAATCTCCCTCAGCTTGGAAATGCAACAACTACTTAAGAATTGCTCTTAAAAGAAAAAACAACAAACAAAACCAAAACAAAAACCAAACAAAAACAAAACCCCAACAAAACAGACACACACAAAAAAAACCCACAAAAAAACCCCACACCAAAACAAACAAAAAACCCCACCAAACATTAACTGAAAGTGGGTACAAACAATCACTGAGTTATGCTCCAATATAGCTGTACAAATATATTAATGCAGATATATTTTCTTTGACACTCCGCAATAAAACCCACTAGCTGTAAAGGTTCTCAAGTCACATAAGAACACCTTTCTTTCCCAAAATCTTAACTTGGAAATACCTCATTGTGGACAGGAAACCTGACATTAAGTTAGAAAGAATGAGAGAACAATTAAGGTCTTTGCTGATCTTCCATCTCCTTTATTATATGACCACTTTTACAACTCATTTTTTAAACAAGTGCAGTTCTACTCCATTGCTCATATAAATGCCCACAGTCAAATTTTGGACTTTTTTTAAAGATTGAGGAAATGTTTTAATTTAATTGACCAAAAAAAAAAAAAAAAAAAAAAAGTTGTTTCCAGTCACAATCTGCACAGCATCACAAACAATTCTTTCCATTACTTTTAACAATGCTCATTTATTACACAGAATATCCAATTACAGTAACTAGGCCTTATTGATATTTCCAGGGATTACAATTAAAACATGAGTGGTTCTGTGCTTATAACTTAAGATAGACAAAATAGATCTGATTATAGGTCTACCCCTCATGGTTTTAAACCTGAGGAGCTTCAGATGAGCACTTACCCCCAGGACAATACAAAGCTGTTGTGAACCTCCCATAGCACTAATAAAGATGGTTTCACTGCTGGAATAAACAACACATGCACATTTCAGCATCATAACTGGAAACTTCTCAGGACCTAAAGGTGTTGAAAATTGGTTTATCCATCATCCCCACTGTCAGCATTGGGTCAAGAGGGTTACATCTTAATAATGTCAATTACTTAGTCCAGACAAACCTTGAAGCACAGGATCTACTGCTGTACCTTGATTCACTGTCCTGCCTGTGACAAACGTAACTATGTAATATAGACTTTTTATTATGAGTTAAGTGCATGTACAGAGGGATCCTGTGGTAAAAGTATGACAGCACGGGGTGGGGGGGTGGAGGGAAGCTATGTATTTGCTAATTCCAGTTTTACTGGTGATCACAAATGATTTACTATTTCAATGTTTAAATCTTCAAATAACAAAAGGAAAACAAGTTTTCTAAGAACATACAGAATCACAGCTGTTCTTTGCTAGCAACTTAATTTACAATACTATGACTATGCATGCAAAAGACTAAGTAAAAAAAAGCCTATTTTCAAAACTAGAGTCTGTAAGAGGACATGATTAGATATTAACAATTTTCTTACATTATGTACTTTGAGATTTGTTAAAATACACTTTTTTTCCTCCCTAGGAAGCACAACTTCTGAACAGCATGCCATACTACAAACACGCTAATCCTACCCTCAGCAACTGGCTATACTTTTATTTCAAGAGGCTGGGCAGATGCTTTTGAACAACAAGGTGCTGTTTTGCTCATAATGACTTCTCCTTGTGTTCACCTTCAACACATACCCACTACATCTTCAAATATAGTTCAGCCAATAAAAATATAACTTCAAATACTACTTCCTTAATGGAACAATACTTGATAATCTGGAGAGTTTTGTATTGGCTTAATTAGATTCATTAGACATGTGCCTTAGTAGACAGGACAGGAAAACAGACTTAAAGTGATTATCTCTTCTGAGAAATAGAGCCTGACAAGCATGAGATCCTAGTGAGAAACTGCAATTGGTAAGTCCCACTGGGGAAGAAAAGAACACACTTCATTTCCAGAAATAAAACACTACTTGTCAACCATTACAGAAGAGCTCCAAAAGTTGGCCATGACAGCACATGTAGGCATTTTCTCCAGCTGACTCTCAAAACTGCAGAGGAAAGAACTCAGAAGCTCAGAGACAGGAGCAATTCAGTGCCGTGCACTGTATGAATGCACTAGGCTCTGGGTTTCCTGAGAGGTGAGGCTGAGAGGCTGTTCCTGTATCACAACCCTTGTAAATTCAGATGCTCTTAGAGCATTGGGAACTGTTTCTCAGCCCCCTGAAGCACATGCAGGTAGCGGGGCAGGGATCAGATGCAAGCAGGAGGAACATGCCAAGGGATGCTGTGCAGCCAAAACGCTTTGGTCACATAAAGCCAATTCTTGCTAACATCAGGATTGCTTTCACTTATGCTTGAAGAAAACCTTTATTGGATTTGGAGCAAACAGGGGCTGGCTGCTGTATGCACCTTCTGGGTGTGCAGTTTCCTTCTTGTCTAAAATGAAAGGCATCCCTGGGAGAGCAGGGGGGGAACAGAAGCAGCTCTCATGATCTTTGGGTGTAACAGCCACGTGGGCCCTAGTGACACAGCTAATTGTCCAACTTAGCTCAGCATGTTTGTCTGCAAATAGTAGCCTCAGACAGGAGGAATTTGAGAACATCTCTGCAACCCTGTGGTTTCTGGGTCCTCCTTTGTAAGTATGTACTAACCAGACTCTCCCAAGGGCTGCTGAGATATTCAGTTCTGTAATAAATGAGCTGTTCCCATAGATGTTCCCTGGATGTTAGTCTAGTAGACTCACTTTCCCACGTTTCTGGAGACAGTGGAGATTTTCAACTAGTTGGTAGGTTGTGCCTCACAAAACACTGTTTGAGTTCAAGAGCTCTCCTGAGAATTGGAATTAAGACAAAATTAGATGCAACAGCCTGCTTGTCTGCACTTGAAAATGGTGATCCATCTTTCAGAGAAAGCCCCAAAGCTAAAGGCTTCCACAGCCCCCACTTTTTAAATCAGAATTCACAAGTGACCTTAACAATACACATAGAATTTCTACATCAAAGCAGAAAGTTTTAAACTGATCTTTAAGTCTTCATCTAATCCATGGGAGATCACACAGATTTCTTTTATTCAGGTTCCATACTATGTCACAGTATTGTTTTAGTTTGCTCTTATGGAGCTGTAATACACAGGTAATGTGAACTGAAACCATTTGCCAATAGAAATGAGCTAATTGTGAATCATTAACGGGATAATAATATAGAAATTGTTATAGATCTTCTGCAACATCTGCTTCTTATTCCAGCCTGTAAAGCCTTTTGATTCATTGCCAAGGAGACACTAACCAGGTCAATGGACATTCAGTAGACTTGTAAATATTTCTGAGTTATTCTGACTTTCATCAAGATTTCTTCTTGGACAGGAGGACTTGCAAGACAGAGACAAAAAAAATTACTTAACTGCTACTGCAGATGGGAAAAATATGTGTGCATGATGAAGTTTCAGGCAAAAATTACATCCTTCCTGTATTTCTAATCTTATTAAGCTTCATTCCAGCCAAACTTGACAAATGTGCACAGGGAAGATAAAACACTTCTCAAGAGGTTGCTTCCATGCTTCTTGACTGACTTCTCCACTTTCTCTCAAGGTTTCCATCAAGCAGAACTGCTCCAAACCCCTACTGTAATTTTTTTTTTTTTTTTGCATGCACACTCACCAAACCCAATTTTATCTGTTAAAATTACTTTTTCATTTGAACATGAAGCTCAATAACAGGAGGAGTAGATATTTAGGTATTTTTGGCCTAGCCTACAATGAACTGCTAAAGGGATCTCAGCATTAGTTTCTAAAAGCATATGAAGCGACCACAATTTTTTTTCTCCAGTCTCCCTCTGCCATTAGTCTGTGTGTCTGCTAGAAATGACCAGTTGGAACTCAGCATTCTGTAAGAAAACCACTGACTTTATTTGCAGGAGGTGTCATTTCTCTGTGGTATAAAGACTCACTTGACAACAAAGGAGGATGAAAGGGTGATTAAAATAGGCAGCCACCACATGAACCACAACCTGAGCCATGCTCCTGGGGGCAGGTCCTACTCCTGCAAACCTGCTGTGCTGAGCTCAAAACAGTGGCTCCCACACTCCAGCCCCATCCTAAAGCACAATTTCAGCTCAAGGAAAACTGAAAATCATTCGGATCATTCTGTCTGGACATCGAGACTCTGTCTGGACTTTATGCCACTTCCATAATTAGACAAAAAATAAACCACAACACCTGAACAAAACAGGCCCACCCACTGCTAACGTTCATTAGTCATAGCCTGCTCTCCAAATGATGCCTGCACACACAGATTAAGAACAGGCACTGAAGTCCTGGATTTTATGCAATAAACATAAAACGCACCACAGCCCTCTCTTCCTGAATAATAGTTTCCAAACTACTTATATTATTTAAAATAGAAAGAGGAAGAGATGTACAAGAAAAAAAGACAATGGGAAGTGCTTCTCAGAGAGGACAGATAGATGTTGGTCAGGCTAAAGGGAGATAAAATGGAACTAAAAAAGCAAGGAAATGTTCTATTAATAGCCATATACTTGCAACTACAAAGGTCAAATAGGAGGATTAAAAACATTACAATTCAAAAAACAAATTGTCCATCCTGGCCCTTACTCAACTGAATTACAGAAAAAAAAATAATTAAAATTTTTAAATCCCAGCTTTGCTGAGTTTTCTCCCTAGGTAAAGCACATTCTTTGCTATAGTTTAGAAAGCATTTTGCCATTTGAGGTGGAGGCAAAGAAATGTCACATTTCCAGTAGTTCTTAACCATGCAGCCATGTTACAGAGAAGTTTGACACGTCCAGCCTTTTTTAGAAGGAATGTGCATACACACATGCTCCCTGAACTGTGCTTCAGCAGAAGCAAGCTGTTTCCTTGGAAAACATTTAAATCTTTACAAGTTCCATTCTTCAGTCTAAAATGATTTCTTCTTCAGTCCTCCTGAAGGAGGTGGATTCAGAAATAAGAACTGTCAGCAGATGGAAGCCATTTAATGCAGTATTGCTAAAGACAGAGAGGAAAATAAAAGGCAGAGAGAAATCCAGATAGGACAGAATAAACACCAGAGAGTAAATACAAAAAAAAAAAAAAAAAAGTTCAAGGGAGGGAGTAAAAGCAGGAAAAGAGAGACAGACACAGTGACAGTCCCGGAATTGGTGACATGACCTGTTGTTCCCTTAAGAGACCACGTGTGTCAGCCTTTTTTTCCTGCTCCTCTGTTCTCTTACAATGAAATAAATGAGAACTGTGTTTATCAGGTTTCCACAATCATTCTGGGAAAATTACTTGCTGCCGCAGACTACTGCTTTATGTTTCATCTCAGTTCACTTAGGAGAGTTAAATATAGATGTTGGAGCTGCTCATATTTTGAAGGCACATGGAAGAAAGAAGTTGTAGCCCTACCCTGAGTGCAGCAATGTTGCAGACATTAGCAGGGTTTATTGTAGCACTCTGCACCCAGTGATTCATCAGTGAAATCAGACAAAGAATGAACTTCTTCTATTATGAATCAAGCACAGAAAACAAAATTAGCATCTTGAATTCATTTTCACTTTTACTCAGTGTATCTTGATTATTTGCATCTTAAAATCTAATGAATAACTGAACTCATTTTCCCCCTTGGTTTACACTTGGGTACCAGCTTTCTTTATAGAAAAGCATAAGATAGAAAAGATACATGAATCACACCCCTCAGCTGTATGGTGTCTTGCCATGTACTCTGATTCGAAGCCAAATTCTGACTCCAGGCTCTGCTTCCCTTCCTTTCACAGCAATGTTGTTTATTACCTGCACTGTTCTGGACAACAGCTGGAGTTACATTGTCCCAACTGGAAGAAGAAGTGTTTCTGACCTACTAGCCCAGGCTCACACCACTGTGCACCCATTACCTCAGCCCATAACCCTGCTGATGCATTTCACAGCAGCAAAGAGATCGGCAAGTAAAGGAGATTCATAGATTCATAGATATTAGGGGTTGGAAGGGACCTAGAAGATCATCTAGTCCAACCCCCCTGCCTGAGCATATGTTTACAGACTACAAAGTTCCAAGGGGAAGCAAGCAAGAGTACTTCACCATGCTTCACCATCTGGTCATTCATCATCTATTTTACAACTCGTGTTACATGTTGACAGGTTTGACAGGTGAGAGGTAAGCTTCCAGTCTCAGGATACCAGCCATCAGGTTTTCAGCATGGATAAAATGGCTTTTCCCTCCTGTTGGCTCAGTAAAATATAAAACCCATTTCCCCAACCAGCAGTAGCTATGGTGGTTTTAACCAGATGAGCCTTTAAGAGAAGTAAGAGCAGCAAGCCAAGCTCTTCACCATAGGAATCACAATTGCTCTGTAAAGGTGCCTGCTCCATCACTGGTACCAGAAAACATTTGATCAAAGCCCAGAAGAAACCATTCTCTAATTCTCTAATTTTCCCATAAAGGTACCATTTGCTGTATCAAAAATGCTCTTAGAACTAACCTTAATAAAAGGATTTGGGTAAAAAAAAAAAAAAGGCTAAAGACTTCATATCAAAATACCAGTTTCAAAGTATTCTCCAATAAAATCACATCAAATATGAATGACTGCTTTAAGTACCCCAGAGAGGGTCCTATTTTTCTGTCAGGTCAGGCTCCTGACAAGTCATCTATCAGGAGAGAAGTCCAAGTAATCAGGTTTTCCATTGAGCTTGTAGGAGTGACTCCACACCCCTGAGCCCCCACAGACAACATGCATGGCTCTTGAGCTGCAGGTCTGTGACAGGGGCTTGCAGAGCTTGGAGACAGAAACACCCCTGTTTGGTGCTGTGCAAGATCTGACTTTAGATTTCACCGCTGCAGGCCTTAAAAGCCTCAGCACTCAAACGCTCCAAGACACTGCAGCCCATGACATCAAGAATTCCATTATTTTTTCCCATGGCTTTTAGACAAATTGGGGGCTACTCATATTCAGTAAACTCCCTGCCATTTGTGCAAACAAACAAGAAAATCTCTCCACTGCTTTTTTTTTCCATTACAAGACTTTTTATAGATTTCCTGACATGTCACATTCATAAAATGAATCCTGTGAACAAAAGCACTCTGCCTGCCAAGCAAGGAACAACTGACACTCTTCTAACCTGGTTCACAAGCCAGAACCAGATCCTCTTTTGATCATGTAGGAGACTTCATACAATCAATGTGAAATAGAGACATGTACACTTGTCTGCAAGGAGATATGTCCAGTAACTGACAGGGGAAGAGTCCTTCTCCAAAGTTGCATCAGCCACTTGTTCCTCTGAGCTCCTTAGAGTCCTCAAGAGAGGACTATCTTAGAGGTCTCAAGAGGTCTGAAGCAGCATAACAACCTCAAGCATCTCAAGGGGTAGAACACGGCTCAGGTGACCCACGCAACACTGGAAAGCAGCCTGTGGGGCCATACTGCAACCTTTCAACCAGCCTCAGATCCACAGCTTATTAACTTCATCCCCAGCAACGTACAGAAACTAACTGTGCAACTGAATGGTGTTTGAAGGGCACTTATTTCTGATCTCCTGCTTTGCTCTGCGGACACGCATACGTGTTTTGTATACACATACATGTGAGCAACATGTGAATGTCTCAAGAGCTACTAAAATAAGAGCACACTGCCTAAATGTGGCATTTCTTCTGCAGAAAGACACTGAAGTCATATCTGTGTAAAAGGCAAGTAAGCAACAGACATTTTGCTCCTTGTCTGACATTTACACATGGCTTTGTTGTCTTTCAGGCTGTCGCATCAGATGTGCTGTTCTCTTACACCCTTTTTGCCATTTCTGGTTCAAGAATAGTTTATATTCTGTTTGAGCAGCCTGTTTGTAGAGGTACTCTTTAGTTTTACATGGCCAAATATGGGACAAATATTTTATACATTTGAATTCGTTGTGATTTCTTTTGCATTTTTGATTAAATTTTTACCCTTCTTGAAGTGAACAAAATACGCATAACTCCCTTTTTTCTGCAGGTCTGCACTGACCTGCCTGCTCCAGACATGGCAGCCTCCACCTCTCCAACTGGGACAAAGCAACTAGATCTCTACTTGCAGAGATAAAATCAACACTGTAATTGAGGAAAAACAGAAAGACATAGAGAGACTTGCTTCTCCTTTGTGCAACAGAGAGCTTACCCACGCCTGTTACACGTCTGTGACGCAAGTCTGCTGACTTCTGTTAATTTACTACTTTTCTGTAGATAAGAACATTGGAAAAAAATATAATACACAAAAGGTCAAGAAAACCATTAAACATCCAGTGAGCCATTATCACTGAAGTGGCACAGTCACAGCATATTGCCACTTTATAATCTCAAATTGAATGAGCCTTAGATTGGCCTCGTTAGGTAATGACCTTTCACCTCTGTCTCATGCTTGAGTTATAGAAAACACTGTTAATTAAATCAATGACATTATAATGGTGGGAGGTCTCCTGTTTCCATCTGTCTTCAGGATTTGTGCTTGTAGTTGCACAGCAGTAGGAGGACTACAAGGTTTGTAATGTGAAGGTGTGGATTCCTTTCTCATGCTCCACTGTTTAAATGACAGCCCAATTTGCACAGATGTGCTCTGTGCAGAACACCATCACCTCCCCTCCTGCAGCTGTGAGCAGCAACTCTACATCTCAGTAATTACAATAGCAATGAAAGCAGTATTGAAAATATGAAAGGCTTTAACAACACAAACACCAAGGTTTGCAAATAAACTATAATAATAGGTATTAAAAACATCCAGAATGAAGCAGGTGCATTGTTCTTTACCTGACACATACAAACAGTAAATCACTGCTCTAGGCAGAGCAGCAGCGATCTCATGACTCTTGTCAGTGATCTTCAACCATGTAACATCCTGCAGCCAACATTTCTCTCCAGTTCATTGCTTTGAAGGATTTTCCCCTTTCACTTTCTGTTATTTCTACAAGCCCCAGCTGCACCAGTCCTTAATTGAACTGACTGCACACACACATACAGAAAATCTCAACTAACTTCTATTGGAAGCACCAGTAAGAATGCTTTGGGGTTAACTTTTTCATCACAGCAATGCAGCAGGCACTAGTTCAGAGTAAACATGCAATGTTCTACCCTCCTAAGACAGTGCTGAAATAGGAGAAGATTAAAAAAAAAAAAAAAAAGCAGCAAGAACTGTAGGTTTAAATATTGAAGAAAAATTATGCTGCAACACAGATACTGCAGAGGTGGCAGTTGAGCTGTGTTCAGATTAGTGAGCTATATAATAGTGGTGTTTGGCTAAATTAAAAACAAAACAAACAAAAACAAAAACCAAAACAAAACAAAAAAAAACACAGAATACTAAGATTGTTATTTAGCTGTTCCAGGCAAACATTGATATGATAATCATTTTCTCATGTATGTCCACTTATAACACTGCAGACACTGCCTCCCTCCCAAAATCCCATGCAAAGTTATCATTAGTGTATTTTTTTCCTGGCCCAGTAACAAATCCAATTATTCAGAGCAAGCTAAGTTGTTTGCTGGAGTGAAAGATACAACCCTACATGGCACATCTGGGTAGAAAGCACCTCATGGTCACATCTGTTGATGCTGCTTTACAAGCAACTTGTTACCTTTCACCTGGATTGAGAAGAATGAGCATGCCTATAGAGTTACCTTTTTAGTTAGCAAATGCAGGCACAACTACAATTCTACATGGCAGAAAGCAAGCAGTCCCTCCTCCTAACCCCTCCCAAATTATTTATCTTGGACTTGGTACTGAGGCTGTTCTGCTTCCCAGCCTTGCAGAAGCCCAGAGAGCTGCAAAGCACTTAAAAGTTCATGACTCAGCTGGTGTACTTGAGGAATCACGAGGTATCAAGGGAGAGGGAAGGAATGACAACTCTCCTCCCTTATTAGAGGATGCAAGCTAATGCAATAAAAGTCATTTATTTCCCAACAGTGGCTGTCAGCAGACATCCTGCTGAAGAAGATGCAAAGGCCTTTATCCTCCACAAGCAAGTGAACATGACTGTTCTGCTCTGACTTTTCCCTTTTACAAAGATCAACAGCCCCTTCCTTCTCAAGCAGGGACAGTAATGCTTTGGGACCTCTTCTCTACGTAACAGCAACTTCATAGGAAAGGACTGAGTCCCTGGCAGGAGCATGACAGTCTTTATGGACAACACACCGTAGCAGCACTGAGCAGCCCCCAAATCACCTGCAGTTTGCTTGTGCAACTCCAGAGCCTTTACACAGAGTGAACACAGTGAGGAGAAAAAAAAAAAAGCTTTTAGATGAGATTTTGATCAAAAAAAGTTTCTTATTCAACAGATTTTCTATGAAGGCACAATAAATAAAAGTAATCACTTGAAATAGCTGGGCATTTCACAATACAGAAGTAGCTTCAAGATAGCACTTCCCTACACTGTGTGTGCCAGTGGCACAGCAGAGCCAAACAACGACGGTACCATCAGCCTCTTAGCTGAAAAAACAATGGATTAAACATCACAGTCATCAGAAAAAAATGTGTTGCAAATATCAGCATGAATCCTAATGAAAACAACAGATGGGAGAGAGCTGTGAAAGTTCTGAAATGTATACATAGAGTTTGAGTGCATCTTGCGCATTGGGTATCAAGCTGTTGGTTCTCACACAATACTTAAGAGTCTGATTAATATTTTACCAATGACACATCAGTGTATTTGTGAAAGTAAATACTTATAAATGTAATATAATAAAAGACTCCTCGTGCTGCAATCTTTGTTGTCATTTAGCCAAGATAGTTTGTTCTGAAGCAGAAGAGCAAACCAGGACACTGCCGAGACAGCAGCAAAGGAGTGAATGCAATATCCTACTGCCACCAGAAGGAGAGCAGGGGAATAACTCCAGATGTAAAGGAACTATCACCGGTGGAATTAATACAGTAAATTAAACTTATGTAAGGAGGAAACGGATTTCGTATTTTAATCAGGATGAAGTCTTAGAAAACTAAAAAAGCAGAGGGTAAGAATTTGCAAAAGCTGACCTCCCCCAGTTCCTCAATATTTTGCAAGGTTATGGGATAGAAGGCAGAGGATAAAAAACAACTGACAGAGAAACATGGAAATGGTACAATTCTCCAGGGCCAGACTGCCTAGGGCTTTGTTCTACCTCCCAGAATACAATACACACAAAAAAGAAATTAGATTTTTTTCTTAAAGTATATTTACTACAGTAGCATGATTACAAAATAAATTCACCATTTTAGAAAGAGGTCAGATGATCCATGTAGATCTAGGTGCAGGAAAGGAAACAGCTCTAGGATGTAGATAATAGCAACATCTTTTATAAAGACAAAACCAGGACAACTCTATACACAAAACAGGGCAAAATAAGTATTTAAATGCTTATTGCTGCAGTAAATATGACATTTTTGGGGCCCTTATTCATCTCCATGCTTTGCACAGGTGGAATGCAGGAGAGTGCAGAAAAGTCCTTCAACTGAAGTACTACAGCAATTAAGTCACAAGGGCAAAGAACCTCTCTGCTTCTAACCATGGAGAAGATGGGCATTAGAGAAAAAAGTCCTCAATAGACAGGAATGGGCATTACACATCCCACCCAATGTAGGTGTTTACATTCCATATAAGGGGTTCCACATTTGCCTAGCAAAGTTTCTCTAGCTATTGCCTCTAGGTGTGGCACTGAATTTTTCTTCTGGCCTCAAACATATCATATTGGCTGAGCAGCTGCCACATTTGGCAATAGCTACAGAGCTAGATCCATTTCTGCAAACAGAAAACCAAAGCCTATGTAGAATTAGGAGATTATTCATAATGTTATAATTATCTAAAGTTACTATAATGCAGTACTGCATTGAAATAACTAGAAAAACACTACTTGTGTTATCTTGTATTCTTGTGTTATCTGCCACATCTCTCAGAGGTTAAGTGAAAAGCACCTCAGGAAGAAAGCAGAAAAACAGGTGGGAAAAAAAATAGATATCAGGTCTGAAAAATTACTGTCAGAACTGTGGAGAATGGGTACCACGGGAAAATGTCTTAGGCAGATTTGGAAAGGAAACTAGTCTTGAAAATAAAATCACTAGAGTCAATCAATAACTGAATAGGAATCCACAGAAAACTGTTGAAATCATCAGCCGGAACACACAAGAAGGGGTGAAAAATGCAGGGAGGATTATTTTATTTTTCTAAAAATATGACAAAGCAGAAAGACTTCCCCCCCCCCCCCCAGTGATACTGTCAGGTATTATCCATGGATTCAGACACCGATCCTTACTGAACTGTCTCCTGAGCTCTGTTAATGCAGGTCATTATCACCTCATGCAACCGGGCAGAGAACAGGCAGCGTGTCCAATTCTGAAAAACTAGCTCACTGCTCAGTTTATCACCAGCCTACTGATGTCAGCTTACATCAACATGCCAGCAAAATAGCTTGCTACTGAAGAGCAAGCATGTTTTGCTTCCCCTCTCCTTCACTCCCGGCTACGTAATCACAACTGTCCCCTTTAATCATCTCTTATGTTCATCAGACCTTTTCCATGACACACAGGAACTTTGCAGTAATTATTTTTCTCCTTCCCATTATTTAATAACCCATCAGGAAACTGTCAGCTCACAGAGCAGCTCAGAAAGCACTTTAGTTGTCAAGAGGTAGAAAGTGGAAGTGGATGGGGCAAAAGTAGCAAGACAGCCCTCCCCATTCTGGCAATAATCTGCTTCCCAACAGGTTTACAGCTTCTTGCAGAACATGTGGCAGATCTGCCTGCTCAGCCCACCCAGGCAGTTGTCTCCAGGCATAAGCGACAACACAGAAATATCAGGCAGAAGGGGTACATTTCACACGTGCAGTTCCTCATCTGATGTTCAAAGGAGGAGGCTGCTGCTGACAGTGATGAGGACACGGTGTAATGACGAGAATCTGTGTTCTCTGCTTCACCTGGTGATGCTACACGTAATGATTTATTTGGTGATTTAAAGCAGCAGTGAACTGCTCCTCTGCTGGGCTAACATGTTTGCACTAACAGACCGACTCTTGATACAGAATCAGCAATACAAAGATGGGGGGAGGACATTTTACAGTAACGTTTCTTTTTAAAAGCACATACACATTTTTTACCTTGTAACAAATAATAACAAATGAAAACAAGCAAAGCCAGTTCATTTTTTAAATTCTGACTTATTTTTTCATCACACAAACTAACACAATCCCAGGGATTCTTTGAAGAACAGTAATTTAAAATATGTTGTTTTGAAAAACAGACCGATGATCTTTAGCAATACCAAGAGCACCCAGTAAAATAACTTGTAGCAATAGGGAAAACTTATCAAAGGAATCGTGTTGCAGCTTTACTATGTAAAAAAGGACCCTTTTGACAACAGGAAGAACGCAGGCTCTCTGATAAACACGGGGATTTGGGCATGACAAATTATCCAGCCAAAAGTGTGCTACTGCATTTAGTTCTTTTTTTTCTTCTCAGGTGAGTGTACAAAACCCTACCGACCCAGGCTGGGAACGCCGCAGACCGGGGCTGGATTCAGCCACCAGGTGGCAGCGACCCTCCAAATCTGTCCCACCTGGAGCTCCCTGCGCCCCGCCCGGGGGTCTCCCTGCGCCCCGCCGAGCTGCCAGAACCCTCACTACGCTTTTCTCAAAAGACTGTTAAAAATCCATCCTGGAGAAAAGCCCCGTCTCCTCTCTCACACGTAAAGCAAAATCTGTTCGCTATTTAAAATAACTTGATTCATAGTTGGTGGTGCTTGCCTATATATATATATATATATATATAAATGGGGTTGGGTTTTTTTCAAAATAGTTTTCTTGTAAGAACTCTGTATTTAGAACCGCAACTCTTTTCGAAAATTTCTAAAGCTTAGAAACTTCTTTGGATGAGCATAAAAGGCAAGGGTCGCCTCTGTCCCTGCTGGCCTGACAGGCTCCTGCTTAAGGAGAAGCGAAGGGCGATCCCGACCTCTGCCCGGGCCTCGCTCGGCTCCCCACCCAGCCGGCTACACGGCCGCAGATGCAGCCGAAGGGTCCGCCGGCTGCTCCCACCCTCCCGGACACCACAGGGCAGTGCTCGGGGCCTCGTCCCGAAGCCAGGCCCGGGCCACAAGTGTCCGACACGAGTCGGCCCCACTCTGAGGGCGGCCGGTTCCCTGCTCCCCACCGCAGACCCGGCTACCGCGAGAGCCCCACTGGGGAAGGGAACCACGACCATCACCCTTTTGTGGAAGGGGCCGCCCGACAGCCAGAAGCAGGGAGGCCCATAAAACGGTTCCCCGCAAGGTAGATCCCCCTCCCGCCCGAGGGTGATCCGTCTCCCCCCACACAGCCCCGTCCCGGCAGGTACCTGGAGGAGGCCGCTCATCTTGGTGCGCAGAGCGCGGACCTCCTCCGGCGCAGCCTCGGGGTAGAGCTGCCCGCGCAGCAGCTCCTCCGTGATGTCCGTGTTACCATAGTAGGCGGCCTGGGCGATGCCGCTGAGGAGCCCGCTCAGCGGCTTCGAGCCCTCAGGAGGCGGCGGCGGCGGCTGCTGCTGCTGCTGCTGCTCCGGCGCCGCCATCGTGGGGAGGGCGGAGCCACCACCGGCCCCACCTCGCCCGCGGCTACGGCGGCCGCGCAGAGACAGGGCCAGGCCGGGGCGTCATTCGCGGTTTTTTGGGGTAGGGAGGGATGAGGTGAGGGGAGATATGCGGGACCGAGCCGGTCGTAGCCACCAAGTACTCACACGTGCAGCGGCTGTACGGAGCGGACAGGTTTTATTTCACACCAACACGCACCAGCACCAAGGCACGTACATTCTGTCCATGAACTCCTCATCACCGCAGTGACCAGCGGAGTCCCCGCTGAGCGGGGTATTCGGCTCCTCCCCGGCCATTTCAAGCAGCTTTTCACAGATAACCTGTGATTTAAAACAAAACAAAACCAACACAAAAAAAATCCTAAAAT
>JAOEGS010006180.1:0-16893 GCA_025447755.1 Corythornis vintsioides | reverse complement strand
GAGACACTTAAGACCCGCCTGGATCTGTTCCTGGGTGACTTGGTCTAGGTGATCCTGCTCGGGCAGGGGGGTTGGACCCTGATGATCTTCTAGGTCCCTTTCAACCCCTAATATCTATGAATCTATGAATCTATGAATCCATGAACCGCTTTCAGTTTTCCAGGATCACAGTACTCTAGAAAATAATTTTGTCACTTAGATTTTGCCCTTTTTGTATGTTTGGGCTTTATTTAACACTTAGAAAATCCTGGACATCAGTGCTCCCTTACAGGTGCTTTGGAGTAAGAGAAATTAACTGCATGACTTCAGAGGTATAAAAGCAAGAGCTAAGGATGGTAGCATGGTTTTTGTTTTGTCAAACCAGGGTTTGAGATGTACCATCCTCTTGTCAAATCCCACTTTGGGGTTTTAGAGAGCTTAAATACCTAGACAATGCTAGGACTTAGTTACAAATCCTTTCTAAGACTGCTTTTCATTTACATAAGCAGATGGAAACTGGTTTCAGGGGAGGGAGCTTCATAAGTTTCAAAGTGCTGAAGAAAATTAATAAATTCACATATTGTAGAGTCAGAGGGGAAATGTGATTTTCTTGTCTGACCTCATTCATAGCTTGGGCCAGGGGAAGTTGCCTAATAACCCCTTCATGAACTCACTCAAGCATGGGTGAAAGACAAATGATTTGCCAGAAGTGGTTGTTTCACAGATGCATGGGGGAGGTGGGTGGAGCATGTGGCTCATTTCCCTGCATGTAAAGGGTCCAACCTGGGTTAATCTCAACTGCAAAGTGAATTTACAAAAGTGTTTCTTCTTTAAGGCTTTGGGTTTTGTGCGGGCAAAGCAGTAATACAGAATGCAGGTTTAAGGCTTCCCTTGGAATGAAAATCCAGTTAATTCCAGAATGCGCTGATTGTGTTTCTGCTGTAGCCACTTAATAAGGGAACAGAAAATGTCAGTATTTTCTATTTTCTTAAAAAGAAGAGCTCTGAATCCTCTTTAGGAAAAGCTGAGGCATGCACATAACATTGTAATAGCCAGAACAGTAACAAGGCACACAAGAAGATCATTAGAGTGGATATATGTAAGATGATGAATTCTTTTTTTTTTTCTTTCTTTTTTTTTTTTTTTTTTTCAAAGAAGATAACAAAATTTTGTATTTAGACCAGGAAGAGAAATGTGGCAGAACTGATCAAAGAAAATAGCATCTCATTGCTAAAACACATGCTGCAGTATTTCCCCCAGTTGGAAGACTGTAGCATTTAACAACGGTGACCTAGATTGGAGGAGACAATAAAAGCTGTTGCGATGAAGAGCAGATTGACTGCCACGCTCATCTGGGTAATAAACGGCTGGAATGTGGACAGTGTCTGAAAGTTTACTAATGTAGCTTACATAAAGACCTGTACTTTTGGAGGAATTGTCTCTGTAGCAAATGCAGGTTGAACTATAGCTGGCCTCTGACAGATGTTTATGTGCTCCTTTACAAAGATACCTATTAGTTTATTCAACGATCTATGAGCCTGTGAGAGTATGACCTGATTAGGTTTTAAAGTAAATCAATATGAGAACCTGTCCAGAAACAGACATGCAGTTATTTAAAAAAAAAAATCACTCTGTGGAATTGCCTGAAGGGGATGTATGTTTTCTAGAGAGCTTCAAATGAGGTAGCAATCAGATGTTATTTTAAAATATTCAGTGGCATTCAGAGGCTACTACTTCAGCTTTCCTGTTGAAAGTAGGATACAACACGAGTTTACCTTCTTGATTCTTTGTACCCACAGCAGCCTTCTGAGACATTTAAACATGCTTAACTCTTGATCCTGGGGTTATTTTGTTACAGTTTGTGGTTTGCTTTTGTTTTCTCCTTCTTTTGGTTTTATTACAAAGGGACCTATTACAAATATTTTCCTTTTGTTTAGTGGTTCACATTAGTGCTTCTTGTAAAGTTATAGTGTTAACCTTTAGGTGAATGTAAATTCAAATTCCAGCAAAATAAACTGTAAATCCAGCTGTGACTTAGGTGATGCTTTAAGTGCCACTGAGCTGTAAAGACCGAGGCATCTCTGCTTTGCTGGGAAACTCACTCTTGCCAAAGTGGGCTGTGTGCAGGGAGGGAGGTGGGGGTTGCAAGGGACATCTGTTCTCTGCAGCACTTTTCTCCCTGTTTGCTGGAGGAATTTCAAGCGTCAGTGGAGAGTGATTCTATCCATGGGGTGAGCTGGGGCCCTCACAGCACAGTGAGTGTATTGAGCTTGCTGGGCCCAGCAGTTGAGCCCATGGTGTCCCTCCATGCCCATGTCTGGGGGAGAGGCATTTCCCTGCCCATGGACCTGGCCAAAGACCACTTCTGAGCCTAAAAGATTGTCAGTTCTGGAGCTGTTATCATTTTTCCCTCTGTGATCAACCTTAATTTGTATTGTCATTTTTTACTGTTTTCTTAACTTAGAACGCTGATCAAAATGCTTTTAGTTTATTTTTTTGGGGTGTTCCAAGAGGGTGTTTTTAGCAAGCACTGCAACTTTGATTTACAGATTGCTTTGTTTTTCCTTTTTTTTTTTTTTTTCCTTTTTTTTTTTTTTTTTTATACAGCACTTAGACTCCACAGAGGAGGAAAAGGGAATTTTGTATTTCAAAATCAGTTCAGTAGATTTTGAAAAGCTATCTTTGAATATTCTGTAATACACATACAGATTTGAAGAGCTTATTAGAGAAAGCCCCTGACACACTTGAGCAATAACAAATCACTTCAGATGGTGCATGGCAATGTAGTGTTACTGAAGCATTTTAAAATGTTAAAAGAGCCTGGATGTGAAAGTACTAGTGGCTCCACAGCCCTTACTGTGAAAAGTAATTTAAACTGTCAAAATTACTTCAATCTTGGCATTGTATCACTTTCTTAAATGACAGAGAAGAGATGTTAGTAAATAACTGTAACTGTAGGTAATCTCTGGCCAGCTAACCAGCTGATATGATATGCTGGGTTAATTTCTGTATTAAATGCTTATTTAATAACTGGGCAGCTGTTCAGACAAGCCAGATGGACTTCACTGTAATTGTGCTAATAATGAGAATTTTTCACAAAAAGAAAGGGGGATCATGAGATGCATTTAGTGAGGGAGCATTGTGACCAATGGCTTTGGGATAGTACAGTCCTCTGCCCCAACAGACTGCCTGAAGTAGTTGGCTCATCCTTCAAAACAAGAAGCATGAGAAGTAAGAACTGGAGTAATGGTTTATTCTTTGTTTGGTTGTTTATTCTGTGGATATTCTTTTGCCTCTACAACCCACACATCCCCAGCCCTACTTACAGCCTCTCCCAGTGCTCCAGAGCATTGCTGCAGTTACTGCAGGGGGTTCACAGCTGGAACATTTTGTGGATCTCCCCAACAAATATGTGTTATCTAAAGCTGTACCTTTGCACCCTGCCCACTTGTATTTTGTAGATTTTAACAATTGTATTTTCAGAGCTCTTTGCAAGCTCCTTGCTGTTGAGAAATACAGCTTTGTATAAATGGTGAATGTAAATGTAGTGTGTATTTATACTGGAAACAGTGTCATGAGCAAGAGGAGTGACTTAGTGTGATGTTCTCAGTATGAGTAATTACTACATTTTTCATTTGTCTGTGTTCAGGTAGAATGAAAGCATTGAAAGAGAATTTGAGGAGTAAAAGTCTGGAGTTACTGTGTGGCAAAATATGTTTTACCTTGGAACTCTTGTGCTTAAAAATTGAGTCCTTTGCAGAATTTTTTGCTTTTGTGACATTTCCTGTTACTCCCTGAATTGTAGTCTTTGTCCTTCAGCTGCTGGACCAGAAGTATAGATCTTCTGTACACCTTGTGTGCTGTCTCTGGCCTTTAAAGACATTTCAGATGTGCCAAACATCTCAGGTAGCACTAGATTACTGTGTTCAAGCATCTAAAATTGTGGACAGTTGTCTCTGTAGATGGAGAACTTAATAGATTTCTTAATCTGTAAACTTGCCATGGTTTGCCCCTAGTTTTGTTTGTTTGTTTTAAACTCTCAGAATATGACTGTTACTTTTTGTTTCCTTCTTTAACAGCACTCGAGGGGCGTGAATGAGATGAACTGTTTGGGTTATAGTGTCTGAAAGGCTGAATTATTCTCTTGGAGAGACATTCTAAATGAGACTGACCGAGATCCTGGATCTGTGTGAAGAGGACTAAGGATATAGGATGTCAACTGAGACAGAACTTCAAGTGGCTGTTAAAACCAGCACAAAGAAAGACTCCAAAAAGAAAGGTAGTGACTCATTTATCTGTGTTCTTACATATTGTGTAAGTGGATTGGCTCCTACATCAATCTTTTATACATCTATGATTCTGTTGTTATCTTTATGCAAAATGTATCTTATTGAAAGGTATTTAAAATGTAAGAAAGAATTTTCCTATTACAGTTCAGTTATTTTACTCTGTCTATATTGCAGTTGTTTCACAAGTGGAAATGAAGTTTTAAAAATTACTCAGCAAAAGGTAACTTTTCTTCTCTGTTTATAAACAGAGAAGAATATAAATTTTTTAAATATAAATGTAAAAATATAAATTTTCTTCTACGGGCTGCAGTGAACTTTCTGTTACTGGAGGTTGAATTGTGCTGACACTTTGTGAAGTTAACAGAGAACTCAGTAGCATGTAATTAGGTTAAGGAAATGTAAAAAAGGAAGAGAAAAAAAATGAGAAGCTTTAAGTAAATGCACAATTGGATAAGTTTATATTTCTTGTACAATTTTGTATTAGATTGTGAGGTGCTTCTTTGGGCTGATAAGCTCAAGAAATGGGATGATGGGAATTTGATGCTTATGAACAGAGTACTGAAGGATTGTTAGTAGGGATTTTTATCCTCACACTTTTATTAGTATTTTTTTTGCTTGTGCTTTTAAGTACTGATGAACTTAGAGGACAAGATCTTGAATTCTAGTGGTGATTCATGTTGTTCTGAGTAACCATCTTTGATTTTTCTTTTTTTTTTTTTTAACTATGCAAATAATGAAATTCAGACTGAAAACAGTTTTGATGTGAATTGATGAAATGAAAAAGCAAACCAAAAAGTATAATACTTAATAGCTTGAGATTTAAACTTTACTGTCTGCTTTTCAGTTTGCCTTTCTCATTCTTTCTTTGGCTGTATAATTTAACCATTTACTTCTGAGAATTTGTAACTTTTTTTTTTTTAAGACAAAAAACTCTCTTGTCTTTGCTCATACCATGTGTGTTTTGCAAATTTTATTTATCTTAGATACTCAATAACTTGTTAAAATTCTGAGCAGCTATACATTTACTGCAGTGATTCTACCAAACCACTAATTAAGGCCTTGTGTTTGCTGTGGCTTTTGTATCAGAATCCTTTATATTAGGTTTTTAAAAAGAGATGCAGCAATTGAAAAATTTTAAGTGTTTGGGAAGATGGATTAGAATCCTTATGATTGCTCCACACCTAAACTGAAGGAAAAAAAAAATTATTCATTTAAGATAAAACCCCTGTTGTTTGGAAATGCAAAAATAGGGGGAACTTTGATGTAAATCAGGCTGTGATCTGAGAGAGATGGTCAAGGGAAGTAAAGATAGTTGAATGTAGAATCATGTAGTATTTTTGGGCAGGCAGGAAATTACAACATGTCAGTTCTTGCAAAATGAATAACACCTTTTTGACATGTATCTCCTGTGGTATGTCTTCTGCTGCAGGGTGGAACTTTACAGCAAACAACTGTTTTAGGAACTTTATGTAACAAACTATTCAGCATCCAACTTATGAAGATATATTAATCACAGTAATAACCAACCGCTTCTCTGCACAAAATCTGATTCTATCCCCCAAATGGAAATGTGCAGAATTACCTGTATAAAAGTATGAAATCTGTTCTGTGGAATCAGTCAGAGCTACCTGTGGCTGTACAAGTGTCTGAGGAGCTTGAAGGGACAGTGTATGGCAGTAGCCCGTCACCAGAGTGAGTCTTGTTCTCTGAGTGGTTCTGATCACCCTCAGCCCCCCAAAGGCCTCGGTGTCCAGCGAGTGCTTTAAATGGGCGGGGTGTGTGATTCAAACAGTGTGCTGTTTAAATCCCAACTAATGACAGTCAGACTTGGTGTGCTGACTTACTTGTTTTAGAATTATATGTATTTGTGTATATTTCAACAGCTGAGTATTACACTGTATAGTGTGAGTGATGGATGTGAAAAATGGCTTTGCTTATTTTTCCTCGAGTTCATTAACTGCAAGGAATGACAGGTAGCAAGTGCTAACTTGAAGTTTCTAACATTGCTAATCTGTAAGTTCAATTATGAAATGGAGGTGAGTATTCCCAAGAAATGAGCCTTTGCTTTATAAACAGAAATTTCAGCTCTAATATATTTTCCAGTGATTCAGGTTTTGTTGTGCTTCTGCAAGAGCCATAGAACCACTTTCATCCAGAGCAGGGAGGGACCTCTGCTGCTGCCCTATCTGCTGTTCTGGTAATTCTCCTGCCAGCTGCAGTCCACAGCTCTGTGCTGAGGGAGAGCAGAAAGCTTGATAATAACTTCCTCATGGAATGTCTGTCCCAAAGTTGTATCCTGTGCAGGAGATATGGGGTGACTGAAAAGAGACGAGGATTAGTGTGGAGTTAGAACAAGGTCAGGGTTCTTTCTTGGCCTCAAGACAAGGCTTCTTTGCAGTGTTGGCTAAATCTTTAGCACTTTCTATCTGTGTAAGGATGTAGAAAGGTAGTGTTTTATTATTTGAAGTCTTGAAATAACACAAAGCTTAATTCCTAAGATTTGTGAGGTATATTAATATATAACATGATAAATGCAAGCTGGTCTTCATGAAGTACAATAGCCCAAAGAAAAATCATGGGAATTTCTGGTTTAGTTTCTACCTTGAGTTAAAGGCACTGTAACATCATTAATTAAGCAAACAATAACCTGGGCAGCTTAGAAGAAAGGTCCAGAAAGGGTCCTGTGATTTTCATTGAGCACAAGTGCAAAGTCCTGCTGCTGGGATGGACTGACACCCCAGTGGGGTTGGATGAGTGTCTGAAGTTCTTTTGTGTTTTCTTACAACTGCTTTTAGATGCTAGATTACTGATTTTGGGGTGACAGGGAAATAGTTTGGTTTCTGCTGCAGATGGGGCAAATTATATTAGTGCTCCTGCACTAATAACAGATTTTACCGAGTATATCTTTTAAGTGTTGAGAGCACATAGCTCTCTTTGTACTTATGTGCAAATAAATTATCTTGAAAGGGATTATTAAAACATTATTATTAAAACATTTCTCAGTAGCCACAGTGTTTACACAGCCATAAGCTCTCTAGTCATAGTCAACTCTACTTGTCTATCTCCACTGTCATCAGAGATGGTTTGCAGGGCAGTAGTGTTCTGTTCCAACACTAAAGAATTTGAACCAGAGTAGAACAAGATTTTACATACAAAAATCCTTTCAGAAGCTGCTATTTAACTAGAATTCTAGCAGCAAAACGAATCTACTATAGTTAAATTCAGTATTAATACAATATCAAATAGTAATAGTGTCCATTAACACATACACCCTTGATAAACTTAAAATTAGGCTATTAAACATCAGGTACTAAGTCCCCTCCAGACTGTCACTCCTCACTCCTCCTGCTCTGAAGATGCTTACCAAGTGAGGACCTTGTCTCATCCTGCCCTCCACAGCCTTCCTTTCTACACTGTATTACATTTCGTGAGCTTAAGGAGCACTGTATTCCTGCCATCCCCCACCTCTAGCCCTAATCTCCACAACCCTCTTGACTGGTACCTACGAGTAGCTTCTGTAATTGCCTTTTGAGAACTTGCTCAAATTTTACAAGATGCCCTGATGAGGTTTCCTGTTGCTCTCTAAAAGGAAATCACGCAAAGTTCTCAAGAGATGTAGAAAGCTCTATTCTAGGACTTTTTTGGTGATTTTTTTTTTGGTGCATTTTCCAAAAATAATGTGTTATTTAAGAAGCATTTTGAGAATTAATGTTTCCAATAGTGCTCAGATTTTATTGCGAGGTTTTTTGTCACCTGGTTTATTGAGAGGCGAATTAAAAATCACATCTTTGTACCATTCTGTATAAGAAATTAGAATTTTTTATTAACCAAAGTTGTTAGAAAAAAAACATGTTTGTCTTGTAATACGGGGGGGGAAATATTTATTTATAAAAAATAAGCGTGTATTGAATATTGAATCAAATTGAAAACATCTCCTTGAGACTATCAGTATTAAAATTTATTTAGAAACCTCTTTGGGGAAAATGTTTTATATTGATGTTGAATCCATGCTGATAAATGCCTTGGAAAAATATCTTATTCTGAAATTAACTTGAACAGGAAGACTGAAATAGGAGGTCACTCAAGAAGTGAGCCAGGCTACCAAACTGGAATGCAGGTTGGCACCTGCTTGGGGGAGGCCAAGAGACATTTCTAGGGATTTGGTTTCTTCCTCTTGCATTACTCTTACATTCTGTAATTATTCTATTTCAAGATTAGGATTTTTTTTTTTTTTCTGCAAAATCAACTCCATCACATCCCCTGTGTTATGACTCTCAAGTCAATTACCAGAATGACAAAGACTTTTCAAAACTGGAGTACGATCCAAAGAGCTCAGGCATGTTGGAAGCATCGCCGTCTTTGATGCTGAAGGTCCTGTGGTGAAATTCCCTCGTTTAATAGTCCCAGTGCAAGGTGTGGTTCACACTTGGTGCCTGGGAGGGTGCTTGCCAGAAGGAGCCAGCAGGCCCATGCCAGCCAGTCTGACCCAGGGCTGGTGGCCTCCTCCCTCACACGGTGGTTCCACTGGGCAGCTGCCAGGCCCCATGCTGGGCTGGAGGCGGGAGAGCTGGAGTGGACTCTGCCAAGCCAGCTGCTCAGTGCCAGGGAAGGGGTTTTAAGCTCACGGCATCAGAGCTTTAGTGGTAATAGGACGTCCGAGTTGGATCCTCTTGGGATCAGGCTGGCAGAAAGCTTAAGTGTCCTATTTTAACTGTCTTGAGTACTAATTAAAAGGAGTGCTGTGGCTCCAGGACCATTCGCGTCTATCAGATGGGGCCTCTGGCAGAGTCACATCTATTTCCTGGGTCTTTTAAACTCTAATGAGAGACGGGAGTCTGTCTAACTATATAAAGAAAACCTTTGCATCCCCAGAAGCAAAACTCTAGTCGTACAAAGATCAAACAGGAGGTACCTAGTTAGTTTAAAAGCCTTTGGGGATAAGCAGCCTTTAAACAGGGTTATGTTTTGTCATTTTCCATCTTCACCACAGGTGCCTAAAGCTACCCAAGTCCTCGTTTGGGTTTCTTAAACCTCATTTGAATCTAATCTTTGGACTAATTGTTAAATTTGAGAGTGAGATGGAGGTTTCTGGTTGATGGGGAAGCTACAGTTTTGCTGATGTATAGAAATCTTGATGCAGTTTTTACAGGTTAATTTTCAGATTGGAACTGAATTTAAGTTTAAATTAATAAGCACCATGAGCAATGACAGTTTTGAGTTTCTTTAATTATCTATTTCTTCCTACATTATGATCAGCTAACAACAATTAAAGTGTCATCACTGTAATGAGGCATTTCAAGTTGTCAGATGTTATAGGTTGATTTATTTGATTACATAGCTAAGAATCATGGAATCCAGCAAAATCCAGATTTGATCTAAAGAGTAATGAAAGAGGGGCACAGCCAGATGCTTATCAATGACAGGGAGTGGATTTGCTTTGTTTCCTTGCCATAGTTATGAGTTTTTCAATAATTTATAGATCAAGTAACAGCAACATTAATTGATACACTAATTGCATCCACATGCCTGCCGTTAACAAATCTTTTTTGTGAAATGGTTACTGACAATATTAATTGCACGTCTTATGAGTCTTGATATAAGTTATGAGTTCATTCTCAAGTTAAAAGAGGGTGGGAAAATCATTAATTTTGACATTGTGTATCTATAATTAACAAGAGTTATCCAATAACCTATCATAAATTAGAGAGCTCATGAATTCTGTTTTAAACACTACATTCAACCAGAGGAGCTCCATGGTTCTGTTAATTGAGGCATTCTTCAGGAGTGATGGATCTTGTCTCTTGTTGTGGTTAAAATGTTTACTGTTGTTAATAGAGAGAACTCTGCCTAAGTTCAGGTTGGAGCATTTGTGACTGTGATGCTCCTCTGGAGGAATCAATAATCTGTTGAGAGTTAAGAATAACACTTCCAGAGAGCTTCTGTTATAATTTCTCAGTGTTTTAACAGTCGTCAAATCATTTCAGTTGAAACTACTAATTAGGAGTTTAATGCAAAGCTTGCTCCACAGAGGATTTGACTGGTGCAACAGTCATTAAAAGCAGGTAGGTGTTCCTGTGCTCCAAGGCTGGCTGCACAGTATATTAGTGGCTAGCAGTGAGGAGCATCATCTCTGAGCCAATTCAGCCTGTGCTGTGGTTTACATCTGGATTTTGAGCAGATGTAGTGTGTTTGAAAAAGAATGAAGGTTCTCTGTGATGTAAACAGAAAGAAAGAGAATTTATTTATTCGTTTGTTTGTTTATTTATTTTTGAAACTAGCAAGTGGTGCCAAAGACGGCAAAATGGTTTTGGTTTTGCAGGAAAGCAGAAATCAGTACTTTTTAGTACCTGTGTTCTACCAGGAATATGCCCCAAAATATGTGTGTAAAATACTGGAGTTCCTGCACGAAATAGGTACGAAGGAAGATGTGTCTCTGTGGAGGGATGACAGTGAGGGAGGCCCTGACAGGAATGGGTATCAAGCATGGGGACATTACCAAGGGGCAGACCAGCTTCTGTAAGGTCCTGTAAAATTGCAGTCAAAGTAATAAGAGTAATCTTCACACGTCACAAGAATGGGGACTGACATGCTGATAACGAGGTGGAAGGCAAAAACATCAGTAGTTGCTGACTGTATTAATTTTTTTTCAGACCTTGTGTTGCCTGTGTTATCAAACACACAAAAATCACATGAAGTGAATTAAATAGGCTGTCAAGGAGGGGGTTGAGTCACCAGCCCTGGGGGTGTTGAAGGGTCGTTTGGATGTAGTTTTGAAGGACATGGTTTAGGGTTGAACTTTGTAGAGTTCATGTAGTTTGACATTCATAGATTGTAGGGTTGGGTTTTTATTAAAAAACGCATAGACTTGGAAATGTCTCTTCAAAAAGAATTTGCTGTTGGCCCTCCTCACCAGAACGGGCTGTGGCAGAACACAGCCTCTGCTGTTGTGAGCATGTCAAAAAGATGGCCATGCTAGAGAGACACTGGAGATCAAAACAAACGCTACCTATGGAGTTCTTCATCTAGCTCACCTATTTCCTTTCCCTTTGCTAGACTGTATCTAAAGCAATATGTTATATCTACCTGTCTATATTTAATTGCATTAAAGAAATACTGGGGCTATAAGGTTAAGCACTACACTTCCAAGGAAGCACAGACTCAGAGTTGCCTGTGTAAGCCTAATTTAATATCACTTCAGGATATACATTTTCATACAGTTTTTAATGAGCTGAGCTCATAATGCTGTTTTCTGGAGACCTTTGCCCGGTTCAGTGAATAGAAGGACAGTGGCTGTGTGATGTGCTCCGTTTGGTGCTGCTTTCTGTGCTTGATAGTCGAGATGGAGCTGCCTGTGTTGTTCGCACGATACCCCAACCCCAGCAAGAATACATAGGTATTGATGGAAGCACTAGAAGATCTAGATTCGTTGTATCTTACAAAAATCCTTTTCATATATGCTTCTTAAAAAAAAAAAAAAAGAAAAAAAAAGTAAAAGAAAAGTCTAGGAACAGGTGGGGTTTGCTTTTGTTTTAGAAAGGATTTGAATGGATTTTAGAAGGCAGCCTGATAACAGCTTTTGCAAAAGGTCACATCGTAGAGACATGAAAGGAACTGGAAGAAGAAAATAGTCACAATATGCAAGCTGTCAGTGGTGCTTCAGTAGTCAGGTAGATGAAAAAAGGAAGACACATTGGCCCACATGAGAATTCGGTAAGGCCATGGAAATGGCCAGTGTTCAGCAATTGCTCTTGGGTATTTCTTTCAGCAAAACAGGCAGTTATGTTGACAGAGGAACTTTACTCATAGAGAAGTATTGTTTTCCACTAAGGCTTCATTAAGGAACCTTTTTCTCCATGATGCAAGGTAACATTTAGAAAGTGAAGCTTGGTGTGAGAGAAGCTGGGGAGAAGAGCTTGACCCTGGTGCTGATTGTGGGGCATGATTTTGGGGTGAAGTACCATAGCTCTGGTGACTACCCTGGGCCACTTCGGCATATACGTGTTACACCATTTTCTTCATCCTTTCGTCTTTTGTTTGCTTTTGCAGCTCCCTCTTCCTTTTTCGGGACTATCAGAACAGGAAAAATCTGAATATTTTCAATGGGGATCCTATTTCTAAGGAAGCTTTGGGTGGAAGGAAAGAACAATAAGTTTAAAATGAACAGTCTGAATGACTGGAAATCATTTTAGGGCTTCAGAGGAGTGCAGTTAGAGCAGTATTCAGGAAAGATTATTTTGGCAGCTCTTTCTAAACTAACAAGAGGAGCAGGTGGTGAGAAGAGATTGAGATGGCAGGAGTTGTGAAGTTAGTTTACAGATGCTTTACATGGCCACAGAGCTAAACCAGTCTTTAATGGCATTAAAAAGAGGTTTATGAGAAGTTATCTAACTCTATTTAAAATTATAGAAAGGCAGCTCACCTGAATGAGCATATGTCCAGGATAATGCTGTGTATCTTCAGGACAAGTAGTTCCTTACCAGGCAAGAGTAGGTAGTCCCACTAGCTGCCAGAGTAGTTAACTTCAATGAAACACACACAACTTGGGGCTTCAAAAACAGCTTGAAAGGAGTTCTAACAACCTGGAAGCCTCTTTGAATACTAATTCATAGGTTGATGTGTGTGGTGCTTTAGTACAGAGATATTTAAGAGAGTAAGAAGGATCCTGGGGTCAGATATTGTGAAAGCAGTGAACCTTTGTTCTGTTTAAAGACATTTAGGATGTTCTGTTACTAATCTTTCCTTTTAAATTATAACCATTTTCAGAGACATGGTAATTTCAACAAATAAAGATACAGTAAATATATATATTTGATCTATTTGAAAACCTAGTAAACTGTCTGCAGTAATTCCCTAATTCAGTAATTCCTCATATTCTATTCACTGCATAAACTGCCAGTTTACTGAAAAGATTATGAAAATCACAGAGGCAGTTTTTTGGTTTGTTTTTTTTAAATTGTGGTGGAACCAATCATTTGGGACTAACTGTCCACAGAGCAGTTGGATACAGGAATTTTAGTAAGTGAAATTATGGTGGGTTTAGATGAAATACTGTCTTGTATTAAGTTCCTCACTTATGAAAGCAAAAGGTAATTGAAAAAGAAATAGTTTGAGGGAAGACTTGGATCCTTTTCATAATGAAGCAATCAATGCAAATTCAAAGATGCCATAAGAATTTTTATAAACATCCTATGAAAATGTGTTTCCTGTTGCCTGATGATCAGCTGTTAAGATACATATAAATATATCTATATGTCTATAAATACATCTTAAAGATGTCTCTGTTAACAGGCGACATGACTTGCTGATGTTTTGTTACTGCCATACAATTTTATAGTGAGACACTTGCAGGGGAGGAAATTTGAAGACTTGTGATTTTGAAAAGCAACTGTATGGAGTTGTTTTTCACTAAAATGTTTCCGGGACAGTCATATCAGTGTTTAATCTGTTTTTGAGTATTGTGTAATTTGTGTCACGACACACGCAGTTCTGTCTTGTGTAGAAACCAGCAAACTCCTGGAAGCCTTCCGTCTGAGATGTCACCCAGACTCTTCCACACTGTGGGCTCTGATATCAGGTGCCTGTTGGTAACAGAAGGCAAAACACAGCATTTAGTCTCCAGCAGTGTAACCACTGAAGGTCTAACAAACCTTTTTTGTGTCTGGAGTTTGAAAGCTATAAAGAACATGTGGGACCATGGACTTTCATCTTCCCAAAAAACTCTTCATTTAAGAGTTGTTGGTAACCACAGTAAGGTAGTCAGAGCTACACCCGTGTGCGAAATTATAAGAGGAATTTCATGTTTTATTAAAGTTGTATGCTGCATGTTAGACATTTTCCACTGCTGAATTCCAGGGCAATGCACTAATTAGGGATAGAGGTGGAGAAAAATTACCAAAGGTGCATTTTATAGTGTGTTTTCTCAGAAATGTGGAGAACTCTTGAGAAACGTCACATGAAACTCATGAGATTTGGTGACCATCAGATGAACTCATGAACTCGTGAGGTCAGTATCCGTATTCTGTCCTTATTCTGTGCTCCACTCTGTGCAGTGTATCTCCAGCAGATAAATAGAAATCATTACATCATCTTT
The DNA here is from genome assembly GCA_025447755.1 of Corythornis vintsioides. Lineage (NCBI taxonomy): Eukaryota > Metazoa > Chordata > Aves > Coraciiformes > Alcedinidae > Corythornis > Corythornis vintsioides. The sequence continues at coordinate 2,535 of JAOEGS010006180.1, read as the reverse complement.
TGTTAATCCCCGATAACTTCTGCAAGCCGTATTTTGACATTTCTGTTACCACACTAATTATATCCAAACATGAGTTGATTTTTTTTTTTTTCAAAGCAGTTGATGTTTGGAGAAGACTAAATTCTCTAAGGTTAGTAATGAAATTTCCATTTGAAGTAACCAAATTCAAAGGGAAAAAAAATCCCCTTTAGGTTTAGACCAAATGTTCTAAAACCCTGAGATGTGAAAATAAAGAGGCACTAGCTATAAATACCTTTCAAATTATGTCTCTTTAGACTTGCTGAAATGTGTACTTAAGCTTCCTTCTTGCTGCTTTAAAATATTCAAGGTTATTGGCCTGCATTAAACTCAAAACCCTTCAAATAACATTTTTTTAACCAAGTTACTCAGAACTGACAAGATGAAAGAATTAGAAATGGAGGTCTGTAAGGTGGGGAAAAAAATACATTTGAAAGAAGGAACTTGGAATTTTCTCCTAAAACAATAATTTTAATATTTTTACACACAAAACTGAACAATTTTAATGACTGCTCATAGGTGTGCAACACCTTTCTCTATGGCAAGTGCTGCTTATGGAAGCATCCTTGAAATACAGGCATTTAGTCAGCCAGACTTTCACATCCAAATATTAATATGCTTATGGTGGTATGACCAAGCAAAATGCTCAGAACATCACCTTTTGAGCTTCTTTGCCATCATTTAGAGTCAGATTTTCAGTTGATCTGTAGTGTATGATGGGCTTTGAGGTCTGAGATTTAACAGTTACATGTTTCTACTCATCACCATTTTGTTGTCTTAAGATATGTTGTCTTATTGTATTAAGCCAAAGCACTTGCATTCATTTCATGATCGGAGATAGCACTTAATGTTCCCCTTTTTAAAGACCTTGAAACATGTCCAGATTGTGCCAAAAGCATGTAATCACTCTGGTATCAAGCCATGGTATCCTGCAGATTTTTATTTGCTATGTCATTTGGAGGTGTGGCTAAAGCTTAATATGATTCTTCTTTAATGTACACAGTGCCAAAAAAAAGCATTTTGTAGTTGTTAAGTATGAAAGGAGATTGGAGCATCATGCTGTTGCAAAACTCTGAACATTCTGTAATCATGGTATTAACCTACTTCAGAGCTGTAGGAGCACGCTCACTTTGTGAGGGGAGCAAGAATGGTTTCTTTACTCCAAGTTCGCTGACAGATTTTGAAACCAAATCCTGTTCCTTTTATTTGTGTTTTGAAGTGAAAGGCTACAGTGGAAAAGATCATTCCATCTCTGAATCTATGAATCTCCCATTCCACTTAAAAGAGTAAGAATTTCTTACACACTTTCCATGCCTACGTGAGCAAGTTTATGGAGATTTTCCAAACACCCAGAATGTTGTTTTGGGAAAAGGAATGAATGACTTGAAACATCCCAAAGAAACTTGCCAGTCAGCTTTGGATTCTAGCTTACAACAGCTTATAGTTATTACAATCAGAACCCTTTTAGCTCTTTAGCCAGGGCTCAGTAGCTGACGTACGAAATGACAAAGGAAATGTCTGTGCCGTTCTTAGCTATTGGAATTAATCTGGTTTATTAATTTTCACCAGCCATCATGCCTGTACCAGCCCCACAGAAATTAGTACACACTCTACAGCATTCCCTGTTTCATGAAAAAAGAGAATCTGGGAGCCATTTCTAGATAAATGATCTCTGCTTTCCTTTCAGTTAATTTTTAGTGAGAAGAACCAACAGCCTGTTTTCTAGTTTTAACCCCATTCATAATAATAGCAAGTTGGCATGAACCATGAAGAAGGGAAAATTCATTCCTTTGCAGCTAAACTTGTTCTGAACTGTGTTTTAATTGCAAAATGTCACTTGGTGTTAAATGAAACTTGCTACCTCTATCTGGTTTTAGTTAAGTTCTGTTTTAAAAAAGAAGACTAGGTTTTAATAAGGTTCAAAATACATAAATTATTTCATTCTGACTTCAGTAGAATGAAGAAGATTGAAATATTGAAATAATATTGAATAACTGGAAGTTATCTTGGCTGTGTGCTTTGGTTTCTGGTTGTCCAGGTTGCTCCCTTTACTGAGCAGGGTCATCACTGGCTCCAGTGGGTGCTAACTTTCCAGACACTGATGTGCTGTATCCCAGATGCTGGCAAAAAAGTCACATCAGCCTTTTGCTTATGGTTTCTCCATGCTTTGAGTTTTTATGGAACTAAGCACACAAAAATGGGCTCATGTTATAGTTAAGGGTTTTGCCTTAAAGGAAGAAGAGGTTGATAGCTTTCACTCCACAACTCCCTGAAAGGAGGTTGTAACAAGGCGGGGGTTGGTTTGTTCTCCCAAGGAACTGTCGGAAAGAGAGCCGCTGGATGAATGACTCAACTCAATATGAGCACATTGTTCTCCTAAATGGAGCTACGAATTGAGCCAATATGGCTAATTCGTGCCCCCTTCGGCCAGACTATCGGCTGGACCCGAAGTAACGACTGCAATCAATGTGATTGTGCCAGTGTCCTTCCTCTTTATTCACAACCATTCTACATTTA
>JAOEGS010006179.1:0-30879 GCA_025447755.1 Corythornis vintsioides | reverse complement strand
AACTGCCAAGGATGGGGCTTCCCCCACCTCTCTGGGCACCCTGTGCCAGGGTCTCACCCCCTCCTGGGGAAGAAATTTTTCCTCATGTCTGATCTGAATCCACCCAGCTCTAGTTTTGATCCATCCCCTCTAAAGATCCATCCCCTTCTGCACCCTGGAGACAACCCTGACTAGCAACAGGCATGGACAGAAAGCTGCTCTCTGCCCTGTGCTTCCTACCCCAGCCATGGAGGGATGGGAACAGTTCACAGTCCTGTCCTGAGCCTTGGAAACCTGCTACAGTAGGATGGGTTCTCCCATAAATCTTGGGGATTTGCAACAGTAAATGGAAACAATTTCCCAAACAGTTCTCATTTCTTTGTAACACTAGTGATTCATCTCCCAGCTTCAGCTCCCCATATTGTCACTCCAGGAGACCAAATAAAACCATGGGTGACTAGGAATCTGCTCAGCAGAGGAACCACTGAACCTGCATCCTCTGCAATGCAAAATTCTGTTAGGTTTGACAAAATCCACTTTTGAATTGTTCTGGAATAGTTTATATAATCTTGAATTTTACATAGAAACAGTTTGTCAAGGGCAGGGGTGAAAAGGGTGTCTCTCTTCCAAAGACATCCACCAAGTTCTGCAGTTAGCTTTGTGTTTAAGAGAAGGACAATACCACATCTAGACAATGCACTTCAAGTGCACACTGTGAGGGATAAAAAGAAACCAAATTAATTCACAGCATCTCTTAGGGCTCAATCTATCAATTACTGTCTCCCAAGACTAGATTTATTATAGAGAGCACAGGTGAAAATTGTGCTGCAGCACTACCCCAAATCACAACACATAACTATATGTACTTATTTGTATGACCATAGGATCATTAAGGTTGGAAAGTGACCCTCAAGATCATCAAGTCCAACTATCTACTAAACATTCTCAGGAGCACTAAACCATGGCCTGAAGTGCCACAGCTGGATGTTTTTGAACCCCTCCAGGGATGGTGACTCCACCCCTCCCTGGGAAGCCTGTGCCAAGGCCTCACCACTCTCTCAGCAGAGAATTTTTTTCCTTATGTCCAACTTAAACCTCTCCTAGTGCAACTTCAGGCCTTTTCCTCTTGTCCTTTCACTAGTTACCTGGGAGAAGAGACCAACCCCCACCTCACTGCAACCTCCCCTCAGGTGGCTGCAGAGCAGCGAGGTCTCCCCTCAGCCTCCTCTTCTCCAGACTAACCAGCCCCAGCTCCCTCAGCTGCTCCTCAGGAGACATTTTCTCCAGATCCTTCCCCAGCTCCATTGCCCTTCTCTGGCTCCAGCCCCTCAGTGTCTTTTTTATCCTGTGGTGCCCAAACCGACCCCAGTGCCCAAGCTGCTGCTTCCCCAGTGCCCAGTCCCAGGGGTCTGGCAGCAGCTGCAGCTCTTCCAGGCTGACTGAGCAGAGCTCTGGGACACACAGGGTGTGTTCTCTGCCAAAGGAAAACTCCCTGTGTCTCTGCAGCTCCAGTGGCACTGGGTGACACTCCTGCATAGAGCTTTCTGAGGTCCAAGCCAAGAAAGCAACTTGTCTTTCAGTCATGAGTCTGTCTGCAGCCCCAGCACAGCAGCAAGCACCACCACTTCAGCCTGCAACAGAACTAAGTGGGCATGTGCCAGGCAAACAGACCCATTCTTCTCCTGTCTGCAACGATGCATAAAACTCTGAAACAGATTGTTTGTAAATCCAGACTGCTCTCCATTAGGGAGGAGATGACCAAGGAGAGAAATTTGCTTCAGAAGGCACCAACATTGGGACTTTTTTTTTAAGCAGCCCTTATTCTGCAAGTAGCTCTCAGCAAAAGTAAGGAACTGACATGCAGGACTAAAATATTTTATAGCACTTGCCTGCTAAGCAGCAGTGAGAGTGGAATTAAGAGATATATAAATAGAAGCACATGCTTGAAATGAGATGACTGAAAAAAAAAATATGAAAAAGCATGAATTAATTTTCTTGCTCTTGGTTGCTTTGCCTTGGGAGTTAAAGCAGAAAAAATTGTCATGTGAAGTGCTGCCTGTGAAGAGAGGTACAGTGAGGAGAACCAGGCTGGGAACCACAGAAATTTTGCTTTAATAAAAACCACCAGTACTTTTCCAACCTTTGAGGGATATCATGCCATGTAGATGGGATCTAATCTATCTGTTCTCATCAAGACACCATGAGGACCAGAAAACCAGATACACATACATGAAATAGGAAACCAAAGACTAGAGGAGGCATTCTGAGCTGTTAGATGTTTTAGGGGAAGACTACAACTGCTGGGGTGTAAGGACAGTGGGCTACAGACAGGAATGCAGGAGCCCTGGATAAAATACTCTTTCTTGCAAAAGGACTTTTGCAGTGTCTGGCTGCCAGCATTAAACAGAGGGTGACCTGGAGTAAACACTCCCAAAGTTAACAAATAAGGAAGCAAAGCAGCTGCCAGGGGCTGCTTTTATCTATCAGGGAGCCTCCAGGACCCTTCAGATACACAGAGATCATATAATGCTGCATGGCTTGGCCATGTAGAATAGAGCTGTGTCTTTCTGATCAGATTAATCTAAATTTTCTTTCAACCAATACATAAGGAAAAAGGTGTAAAACTCAGTGCATCTTTATTTCAATTAAACAACTTCATTTCTTCAGACCCCTCCCCAGCTCCATTGCCCTTCTCTGGCTCCAGCCCCTCAGTGTCTTTTTTATCCTGTGGTGCCCAAACTGACCCCAGTGCCCAAGCTGCAGCTTCCCCAGTGCCCAGTCAAGGGGCACCATCCCTGCCCTGCTCCTGCTGCCCACCCTGTTCCTGATCCAGGCCAGGATGCCCTTGGCCTTCTTGTCCCCCTGGGCACACCCTGGCTCATGTGCAGCCAGGTGTCCCCAGCACCCCCAGGGCCTTTTCTGCTGGGCACTTTCCAGCTCCTCCTCCCCCAGCCTGGAGCTGCCTGGGGCTGTTGGGACCCAAGTGCAGGGCCCAGCACTTGGCCTTTTTGAACCTCATCCCACTGGCCTCAGCCCATCAATCCAGCCTGGCCAGACCCCTCTGCATAGCCTCCTGCCCTCCAGCAGATCAACACTCCCACCTGACTTGGTGTCATCTGCAGATTTACTGAGGGTGCCTCAATCTCCTCATCTAGGTCATTGATAAAGATACTGAACAGGAGTGGCTTCAGCACTGAGCTTTTGGAAATCATTTTGGGGAAGAGTTTAGCAACTGCAAACACTGATGAAGTTGCTGCAGCTGAAGTATCATAACCAAAAAAAAAAAATTATAACTCAGCTCCATTCTTGAAATGGATGAAAAATGAGAGGGCAGGGAGACCAAATATGTGGGCTTCTCAAAGAATGTCTTGTTGAATCTGCCCAGCAGGCATGAGAAGATCTCATGGTTTGGTTATCAGTCTGTTGACACTTACTAAGAGAAGTGGTGGCAACAATCTCAGCCCCAGGTCATCAGTCACAGAGGTACAAAGCACACAAACAGAAACCAGATTTTGCTGATGCTCTGCAGCTCCCTAGGGGCCTGTGCTGCCATCTGAGGACTGCAGCCTCCTCCTTTCTTGGCTCATTTGCAAGATAAACATATTCTGGCCTCAACTGTTGCTCCTTTCCAACTGCTGGTGAAAAATCCAGTCAGTCTGAGAGATTAAGAGGATGATCTAAGGCACTACTCAATCCGATAAAAATGCCCATATGGGAAGGCAAAGCTGTTGTTGTGACCAGAGGGTTGGTTTTTCCACTGGATCTCATTCTGCAAGCTCAGATTCAAATGCTTTCTATCTTTATTCTTTACCCTCTTTTTCCTATTCTTCCCTTCTCCAGGCTCAACAATCCCAGCCTGTCCTGGGAGCAGAGCTGTTCCAGCCCCCTGAGCATCTCTGTGGCCTCCTCTGGCCCCATTCCATCAGCTCCATGTCCTTCCTGTGCTGAGGGCTCCAGAGCTGGACACTCTGGAGATGTGACTGAGACAGCCCGCACACTCCAGCAAAAGGTGGGATCACTGTGTAGTTCTAACATTCCCAAACACCTCCAGGGAGCAGCACTAGTGATCAGGTAGACAAGATTATTCTTAATTCCCCACAGAAAAATGTCTAGCTCCTTACAGGTACCAGATTCCTGGTGATTATTTTGTAGGAGCTGGTAGATCAGCCCTACCCTTGCAGACAAGCTCCAGCTCAGTTCTTGCTCTCTGTCTATCCAGTCAATCTCTGCAGTCTCTTTTGAGCCCTGTTCTAAAACTGATGTCCCACTGGCTTCAGCCCATCATCCAGCCTGTCCAGAACCCTCTGCAGCAGCAGATCAACACTCCCCTCCAACTTGGTGTCATCTGAAAACTGACTAAGGGGAGATTCAACCGCCTCACCCAGGTCATCAGTAAAGACGTTGAACAGAACCAGGCCCAGTGCTGATCCCTGGGGACACCACTGGTCGCTGGATATGGCACCATTCACAGCTACTCTCTGTGCAATTATAGTTAAAATTACTGACTTCTAAGGCTGAAGAATAGATGTAATTATCAGAGTGAGACAGGGACAATCTTTGTGCTGCTATAAAGGCAGGAGCTTCCATGGACAGCAGTGCCTAGAGAACAGCCTTTGTCCAACATGGCTCAAGTTGGCCCAATCCCCACAGATCTAGAAACACATGAACTTTGGGAAAGCTTTGATCCAGTCCAGACTTTGTGGCTGTGATCCACTTTAGTTGGTAAGGACCCAAAGCTGCTTAAAATATATTTCACAACACATCTTTGCCTGCATTTTTTTTCAGCTAGGTCATAAATACCACATGTAGAACCACTTCATTCACAACACCTATGAGCAGAGCCAGCTATTCCCATCTCCTATCCAGAATGTTTAAAAAAGGATTTAAAAAAAAAAAACCAGAAAGATGAAAGAACAATTTTTAGATCAGTTGGATTGCTTCTGAGGAGCAAGAAGAAAGCTGAAGTACTGAAACTGCAGAGTCAGAATGCTTGGAAAAAAATCAAACAGGGAGAAACTCTACGTGACTTGTACAGTATGGAACAGCCTGCAAAGCACAAAATGACACACATCACTCCCTTATCCCCAGAAAAAAAATACCAAACAAAACAAAAACAAAGAGTCATTTGACTACAGTTCCTAAACAAGCATATTATGGAAGCTGACTTTGTTTTTGAAAGGTAACATCTTTCACCAAAGCTGTGATCACAAACCTCATAGGAAGGTTGTGCTTTTCAGATTACCTAGATGAGAAGGTGATAAAGCCAAGTTTAGGCAGGGAGAAGGAGTATGACCAGCTCTTCTGACTGCATTTATCACTGAGGATTTAAAAAATGAGCTGTTAGTAACTTAACTCAAGTTCAGCCAGACTCTACATCCACAGATCACAGCATAATTCCAATAGGAATGGACCTCAGGAGGTCAGACTGGGTTGAAAATCTTCCCAGATGGAGAATGCACAGCCTCCCTGGCCAACCTGTGCCCCTGTCTGACTTGTCCTTGAATTTGGTAAGAGTTCTATTGGCCTGTCCAGGTCCCTCTGAAAGGTAACCCTGTCCTGCAGTGTTACTGCCTGCTCCTCCCAGTCTGGAGTTCTTTGCGAATGGGACTGCACTCTATCACCTCTGACTCTTCAGTGAAGACAGGATGGGGCCCAGGACAGACCCATCCCTGTGCTACTCCAGTTGTCACAAGCCTCCAGCTGGAGCAGGAATCATTAAACCCTACCTTCTGAGTCTCATCATCCAACCAGGTTTTTTTTTCCCTATCTTAACAGTCTTAATTTGGGTGTAAGAACATTGCAGGAGATAGTGTCACGAGCCTTGTTACTGTCAAGGCAAATGCCACCCACCCCTCTCCCCAGCAACAGTGGCACTTCAGGAAATTAGTTTTAACTCTTGGCTCTAGGAAGATCCACTGCAAACAACAGCTGGATGGAGCACACACTCTGAGACAGGAGTGTTCTCCAAAACGCTGTTGGAAAGTCTTACTGGGATTCAGTAGGCCAAATCCTTAGCTGTGATTGTCAGCCCAGTCCCATTAAAGTCACTCTAGACACAGGATTTCACCTCAGCTAATGCTCCTGGCTTCCTATGCACCTGGGATTTGTTGCCTACACTCTGTGTGCAGGCCCTGGGAACATCAAACAGGAACAGCAAAGAAAACCAGAGATGCAGAAGTTGCTCAGTCCTTCCAGGAGAAGCACAGCTTCCATGTTATTGTGCCAATCCTTCTCTTACCTTGGCAAGGAAGCTCCATGCTGCATATTGCCCTGAGGTCGTGCTGCTTTTTAGCTTCACTGTGTGCAGCATCAGGAAGAATCCCAACAGTCCACTGCAAGGGATGAGGAAAGCCTGTTAGTGAAGTATCTTCATTACAGCTAAGCAACCTCTTTCAGGTTTTCCTAAGGCAAAACCATTGTTAATCCCATTTGGAGATAGAAAGCTGGCAGACACAGAGCTGCATCATGGTCTGTCACCTTGGGTTTCTCAGTCAGTGACCAAAGACTGAGCAGAGTCAGTCTGATGCTCTTATGGCTGCTCTCTGATGACCAGGAAAGTGAGGAATATCAGAAGTGTGAGGTGGAATATTAACTTCAGGCATTGAAATGGCTCTGAATAAAAGCAATGCTAACTTCAACAGGAGCCACACATGTTTGGCAACATCTCCACCAAAGCCTTGACCTGAAAAAATAACCACTGGAAAGTTTCTGCCTGAAGCTTTCAAGCTGTTTAAACTTCATGAAGTTTAAATTCCAGTGAGGAAGTCAAATATATTTCTACTGTATAACAAACAGACAGATGACTCAGCAATGCTGGGAACAGGATCCCCCAAAGCTCTCTGCTGACAACAAAGGGAATTGGATTCTCAAGTCATATAGCACAGTACTGCCCAGTGCTCCTGTAGCCAAGACTGCTCCTAAAGAAACTATTCCATAGCTCTCTGCGTCTCACAGACCTTATTAGCTTTGGCTCTGGATTTTATTTCACATTGCTTCACTGGTTGTGAACCAGTAAGAGTGTAAACCAGCAAACAGGGAATAGAAAAGGACTTCAAAATGTGCAAGGCACAAATGAACATGTGGCTGGTTGAAAGGAATGGGAGATTACCAAGGGGTGTGGGAAGCTGCATAGGAAAAGAGAGAGGATCAACACATCATCCTGCTGGTGAGGCAGTGCCTTGGTGTTGAGAGGGCATGCTGATCTGGGCAGTGATGCAGGGCAGTTGGGTCTCCTCTCTGCTGTGGCAGGAAGGGTGGAAGATGGTGGCTCCCTAGGTCATGAGCTCCATGCTCATCTAACACCTGAAATCTTGATGTCACAACTCCAATCTATTCCACTAACTACCTTACTATTAATGCTTCAGACCACTCTGCACAGGTAGTAGATTTACCTGCATCTGTCACCCTTACTTTACACTGTACAGGGCTTCTTCCAAACCCTTTAAGTCTACAAAGACATTGGATTACAAGCTGTAGTAGGGCAAGTGAGATGCTTGTTACTCCATCTAACTTTTCCTTTCCTCTTGCCAGATGTCCAGTGCTACCCACCTACATAGTGCAGTATGGGGGCAAGGCTCTGACAATGGTAAAACTCTAAGGGGGTGAAGGAGAAGAATATCTGGGCTACACAGATCTCCATTAGTGCCTGCAGCCTTCAAGATCAACATAAATTTCAGCCACCTACTATGGAACAATTTATTAATACCCAATTGAAAGTTTCTTGTCTTGTGGCTAGGCCATCCTTGAAAAAAAGCCACTTTTGTACCAAAAAAACCCACTAGGTACACAGGAAAATTACTTAAGAATCATTTTTAATATCCCCTTCTAATGGAAAATCCAGATCCAAGTAAGAAAATCCCTACAATCAGGAAATCTTTTCGCCACCAGTGAGCACATTTAGTTTTTGATCCCCTCTATAAAGAAAAAGCTTCCATTTGGCAAAAGACTGGAAGAGAAAGACAGGAACAAATTTGCTTGAGATAATGAAGACCTATAGGAAATATGTTTATGTTGGCTTGTAAGTATTGCTCTGTTGGATAGGAAACTTTTGCTACTCAAAATAAAGGAACATTTGTTCAAGCTTTTCCCTTTTACCCCAAAAAAGCATTCTGCCAAATAACAAGATGTACAGGCAAATAAATCCATGTACACCCATATACTGCTGAAGACTTAATACTTCATAATCACTGCAAACAGCAAGTTTTCCAAGGGCTAATCCGACTTGAGAAGCATTTGAGAGATGCTATTTATCAAAGCTTTGCTACTTGAGGTAAGAATTATGTGACTGGTGGCCAGAGACTCTCCTGATCAGAACACACTCAAATAAACAGCATATTTGAATCTTCAAATGCACGCCCACAGATCCACAGACATATTCCCTGTGTTTTCACTGTCTTGTGCAGCAGTCACCAGTGTCACTAGGGCACTGCACACTCCAGACTTTTAACTGAGGGTGAGGGTTGGGAGTCAAAGGGCTCTCTTAGGTTGCAAACATGCACACGTCCTGTCAGAGGGAGGTTACCTGGCACAGCAGCTGCTGTGAAACCTGTAGAAGTACAGGAATGGGAAGTCCAAGGCACTGAGGAGATCACCTGAGGGACAAAGTAATATAGTGAGTGAAACTCTGGGGGAAAAAATGACCCACTGTTACAAGCAGGGGAACAGCAATTTTAAGACCATTACTAGTTGAACATTCCTTTGAGCCTTTACAGCTGGCTATTCATTTATGATGCTTTCCACATTTCCAGTGTGTTCACTGGTTTTTCTCTGACCTTACTCCTAGCCAGTTCCTGTCTTCCTTTGGGAAGGGAGAAAGGGCCATGGTAGAGTATTCTTTGCTGGCTGCTTCAGCAGGAGTTGCCAGTGAAAAGACATGCATCATACCCACTTCTTCAGTTACAGAGCCTTGAACTGTCCCTCCTGAAGCAGCAGCAAGCACAGACAGATGTTGGCTGCTTCCCCAGCCAGCATTTGCACTCTGTCCCACAGAGCAAGTCCAAAATGCTCCCCCAGCTCCAAGCAGAGCTCTTGAGTCCTGGCATTCCAGGAACCCAGGCTCCCCAGCAGCAGCAGTTCAGGAGCTCTCTGGTTCTAGAAACTGGGAGGAAGCTCCATCTTTCCCTATTTGAAGTGCAGGACTCTTGCTGTCTGTCCTGGAGGGAGCCTGTCTGTCCTGTGTGCACCTCCAGGCAAAGGGGGAAGCCAGGACTGTTCAAATGCTTCTTCCTTTGTTTTTCTGACTGAGCAAATGCCTAGTGAGAGCAGCAGGCAATCCTTCATCCCTCTGACTAGTAAACACAGGAATGACAGGAATATGAGCCACCATTACATATCCAGTCTCCAGTTTTAGCCTTTGATCCTGTGCTGCTTCAAATCCTGCCGTGGGCTCAAGCAGTGGGACACATCTTATGAAAGCAAGAAAACCAAATCTCTGCACAGATTGAGGGCAAGGCAGGGAAGGAACCTCTACAGACTGCTAGGACACTGCACTGAAGTGGCACATTCACCTGGGGATCCTTGTTTTTCTTCATGCTCCACCTCCAAAGCTGCTCATTTGTGTCTGTCCCACACTTTGCAAAGTGTGGACAAGCTAAGATGGAGATGATAAATATGATACAAATTGCTCAGTGTTCTTTACCCTCCTCTCCTCTTCCATTGCTCATACTCCTGTTGAATTCCAGGACTCAGATCCTACAGGGTTTGACCTCTAATAACATGCATGGAAAGGAAAGATGATAGGGAAACCTAAAAAAGAAACAACTCAATCCACTTTACCTGCTGGATGGGATGCAGAGGCCAACAGCACCACACTATAAAAAAAAAAAAAATGTATACCACAGAATTTATTACATGACCTGAAGATTATAACTTGACAGCTTTGTGTTTGGTTTTTTTCATGGTGAAAATTATTCCAGTTAAATAGAATAACTGAGGCATAAGTATCAGTTGAACAAACAAACAAAGAAAAAAGGTTTTTGGGAAGGATCTCTCCTATGAAGGATCTCTGCTGTGGCCAGAAAGAGCACACATCCAGCTAATCCAATGACAAGCAGCAGCTCACTTTGGTTGTGCACATTCCTGACTTGTGCTCTCCATTCCTCTCCTACCTAAACTAATTCATGGATTTAATTTCTCTTTGACCCTCCCTTCTTAGAACTCAGTGCCCACACTACAGAGTGTTTTGATGCAGCTCTAGGTCACTCCAAGCAAAGAGGCAAACATACACAAGGTGTGATTATGGCTGGAGGAGAATCTAGTGGAGTCTCTGTGCCTTACTTCACAGAAAGCCTCACAAGAGTCTCTTGGAAGACAAGCACACCCAAAGTTCTGGCTCAGATGGCTCCTGAGGAAAGGACTTTTGTTGTTTGGGCTTTTTTCTTAATGAAAAACCACAGGGGAGTCTGGTCAGTGACTCAGGATCCCTCACTAACTACAGAATAACAAGCCACTTTTGTATCCCCAGATGAGCACAATTCCAAGGCCGAACTCCTCAGTCCAGCTACAGGTGCTCTGAACCATCAGACACTGCTCATGCTCTTTGCACATCATATTTTGCTGATCACTGCCTTCCCTCCTGGCAAGTTTGTACAAGTTTCATTTTTTGAAGTGGGCTAATGCCTGGGGAGTTACTCCAAAAATATTATTTCTGGAAATGACAGATAACTTGTGCACACAGTGATTTAAGAATAAATAAAGAGGAAAAAAAAATAACAATTAACACCTCGTTACCTCCCCAGGTGTATATTGACACATCCACCTATTGCTAGAGCCAGAACCATTCAGCTGCTAAACCATTCAGCTTAGCATCCTTCCCTCAGTGAACCTCCTTCTTAATAAATACATGGAAGTGGTGGTAGCTGTGAGTTCTCAAACAAGCTGCAGCTGGAAACTCAAACATACACCACAGAAAACCAGCTATGGCCTGTCAAAGGCTTATTCATGTTACCTGAATACATAGTTGATGTACTGTTGGTCCAGATCACTGGGAGAAGAGGGAGAGAAAAAGAGGTGTTCTTTTAGTAATGGGGTTCATCTGCTTTGAGCTCAGTATATTAAGTAGTATTATGATGCTGTAATATTAGATAATATTATTTATGACTCACTATTGTAATTAAGCAACGTGTTAGTATTATATATTCTTATATACATGATAACCATAATCCTTTAGTAATAGATCATCTATATATAATTCACCATATGAATTCACACAGGATTTTCATGGTGTTTCTGTTGTTCCCACATCAGTGGGAGTCTCGTTTAAAGTGAGACTGGCTAAAATTCAGACTCTTTAAGCACAGAATGAAGCTGAGTGAATTACACAGCACATGCAGCAGCAACACGCCCACCCCTATCCCTACAGCTCACAGACCCTGGGAACACACAGAGCCATGTGCTTTGGGAACACCTCTCTCCTAGCTGGTGTCCACATGTGCCCTTAGTGCAAGGTCTCAAGGTTTTCAAGGTCCTTCAGCCATTCCACTCCAGTGGCTGGCAAGTCACCAGCTGCTGAGCACTTCTGAGGCTGTGTCACCAGGGAAATATGAGAGATTCAAAGCAGGCAGCTCTGGGGCTCACACGAGTTAATGGTTTCAATTCATGCCAGTCCTTAGGGGTTCTTTTTCCAGCCCTGAGTCATCCCCCTTTGAGCACACACTGTTGAAAACTAATGGATTGCTGGAGTTAGCAGGGTAACTATCCCTAACCACACTACTGTGAGCAACAATCACAAAGGCTCCTTCTGCAAAGGAAGTCATTAATGATTAACCAAGAGGGGCCCAGCTCCTGCTGCTAGGATCCCTACAGCTCACCCCACTGCTACACAGAGGTGTCTCTAACCCCCTCTGACAGCAAACCTCTTTTCTGAAGAATAAAAAAACACATTACCTTAGAGAACCAGGTTTCCATAACTTGTGAAACACTTTGTAAGCCCCTGCAATGGAAATGCCATGTGTCAGTGAAATGCCACGTGGCACTGCCACAACACACAGCCCTCCTGGCAACAGTGTCTTGTTTGGCCCTGGGACTGGCAGATGTGGAACCCCCTGAATTACAGCTGAGCAACATGGCACAAAGGATGGCTCAGCTATGAGCCAAATGAAGTTTTCACTTCAAATGATGGTGCTGGTGCTTCTGAAGTGACAACTCCAGCTCAAGACAGCCAAGGAGGGCAACATGGGTCTGGCTCTGGGTACTTGTGTGGGGAAACACACCAAAGAATGCCACAGAATGGGCCCTTCACCCCATTTCTTTGGGTAATTTTACAGGTTGGGAGAGGATCTGCTGGAGAGCAGCCCCATGGAGAAGGATCTGGGAGTCCTGGTGGACAACAAGCTCTCCATGGGACAGCAATGGCCCTGGGGGCCAGGAGGGCCAATGGGCTCCTGGGGGGCATCAGGAGAAGAGTGTCCAGAAGATCCAGGGAAGTTCTGCTCCCTGCTACTCTACCCTGACGAGACCTCCCCTGGAGTATTGCATCCAGTTCTGGGACCCCCACCTCCAGAAGGACAGGGATCTGCTGGAGAGAGTCCAGTGGAGACTATGAGGATGATGAAGGGGCTGGAATACAGAAAGGCTGAGAGCCCTGGGGCTGTTTAGTCTGGAGCAGAGCAGCCTGAGAGGGGATTGAATCCAGGATTATCCAGAGCTGAGTGTCAGGAGGAGGGCCAGCCTCTGCTCACTGTGCTCTGGGCTAGGACAAGAGGAATGGATGGAAGCTGAAGCACAAGAGGTTCCACCTCAACATGAGGAGGAACTTCTGTCCCATGAGGGTGCCAGAGTCTGGCCCAGGCTGCCCAGAGAGGCTGTGGAGTCTCCTGCTCTGGAGACTTTCCAGCCCCCCTGGCTGTGTTCCTGTGTGCCCTGTGCTGGATGAGATTCTATTCTATGGGCCTGCTCTGGCAGGGGGTTGGACTCCAAGATCTCCAGGGTCCCTTCCAACTCCTAACACCCTGGGATCCTGTGATCCATGATGACCCTACAGCTGCTGGCTCTGAGCCATCTTTCCTGTTTAGCATTCTCTCAGCTCCAGGGTCTCCAGGTTCTTCACATTCTTGACCTCCTCACCTCTTGGTTAGCTCCCATTTCCATTCCAGGAAAAGCCTGAAGCACTCAAGGAAGGAGCAACACAGCTTCAGGCTCTGTTTTTGTTTCAGACCCTCTCTTTGAGGTTTTGAGGTTTGTTTGTTGAGGTTTTTTTAATTCATAAAGAAACCAGAACATGAAAAGCAAATCCAGCAGAGCACTATGTAATAGGTGTCCTCAACTCTGCCTCCATTAGCAAACCTAAAGGTAGAACATCTATCCTGTCTCTGACTTAATTAACTGTGTGATTAGTTAATCTGTTAGCCCTTTCTTGTAGCATCTTTGGTCTAGTTGATAAAAATCTAATTTAAACAAACCAACCAAACCCCAGTTATATCAACAACGTTGTCTCCAAACCAAGAGCAGTGGAAAGCAGTTCTATTTTGAGCATAAACATGATGTTGGTACTTCCTACATGTTTCAGGCAGACAGAAGAAGTCTCCTGAAGGCTCTCTAAGCAGCCTTCCAGCTTCCTGTGGTTTACAAATGACACCTCTCATCTTTAAGAAAGCAATAACATCACTTGTTACAGAAAACAAGGTTTGAAAAGCCCTGAGCTTTTTGTTTTATCTAAAGGAGCAAGTGTTTACTACATAACACTTCCTGAAAAAAAAAAAAAAAATATTATTTCTTATTTATAATGGGATCTCTTGACCTCTGTAGAGAAAAACAGATATAAACACATGACCTCTGCCCACTTACAGAATGAACAGACAAAATAAAAAAGGAAGCTTCCCTAATTTTCAGACAAGACTTAACATATGAGTCGCTCACTATGCCTACAGGAAAGCTAAGAACTAAAGTCAAGTCTCTTATTTTCCAGCCTAATGCTCAAAAAGACTCTCAGTTAAAAATTCCTACTCTCCTTTTCTGCAGATTTTCTGGGTCTGACTATTTCTGGATTTTCAAGGAAGAATTATAATTTATCCAAATCAATATTGAGACTGAATAAGACAAAAGAGAATCTGACAGGTCACCCAACTCATTGTTAAAATCTTCAAAAATTCGTATGACTGCATAAAACCCCCCAACATTTCAACAGCCTTCCTCTGGGAGCATATTCCATTATGGTTAGGAATATTTGTAGCAGTTGTTAAATAAAATTAGTGTGTGCAGTCAAGCTCCAAGAACAAGTTAGTGCTTGATTATTCTTTTTTCCGTGTTTCTTCTCCCCTCAGGAAGAAGTCTCTTAGCAGGGAGCCCTCAAAAACTCCCAGGAAAGTTCAGTGCTGATTCCCATCCACTGTTAACTTCCCACAATATCTCGTTTATTCTGCTGCTTTCAACACCAAGGCTATGAAATCAAAACACTTTCTGAGCTTTACAGAGCTCCTTCATTCCTCACATCAACAACCTTCCAATCTCAGGAACTCCACAATAAAGCTGATTTGTTCCTCCCAACACATTTAGTCTTCCTACTTCTTTTTGCAAAAGAACATGACTTACCAACACAGACCACGTGAATGAGAGCCCAGAAATATCCATTTGGATCAAGCTGCAATAAAGAACATCCAGGTGAATGACTGCACATGAACACACATATATCCCCATGGCTGTAGGCATCAGGGAGAATTTCTTCCCCAGGAGGGGTGAGACCCTGGCACAGGGTGCCCGGAGAGATGGGAGAAGCCCCATCCCTGACAGTTTCTCAGGTCAGGCTGGATGGGGCTCTGAGCAACCTGCTCTAGTGGGAGGTGTCCCTGCCATGGGCAGGGGGGTTGGAATTGGATCTGCTTTAAAGTCCCTTCAACCCTGACCATTCCATGATCTTATTTCCCTGCAGTCAGCTGCACAGAGCAAGTGCAGTGAGTAGAAGCCAGCCAGGCTAGAATGAGAGAGAAGATGACTAAAGAAGACTGGCAGGACTAAAGTTTGCCCTGCCCTGTTCAGAGACAGTTTCCCAAGACTTTCAGCTGATTTTGGTCTAGTTTTCTGTACATGATTTTAAAAAATCTGAGGTGATGGGTCCCAGGCTGATTAACCTTCTGTTGGCAGCCAGGGAGAGGCAAGAGAATCAGAGGGACATCATCAAGGTTTTTGGATTGTCCCCTGCAGCAGTCTCTCTCCCCAGGGCAGAGTATCCCTCAGAGTGCTTTAAACAGCCATCCCTCTGAGCACGGAAGGACCTGTCACAGTCACTGGGCAAAGAAAAGCACTGAGAGGAGTTCCTCTGGCTTATTCCAGATGTCTGCTTTCAGGAGAGATGAATTAGACACCAGAAGTTCCTGCTCTGCACCATGAAGAGAGTTAGCAGAGATGCAACACTTCTGCTGACTGCATTTGAGCAGAGAAGGCCTCACAGTCACCCCACCTGACTTCAGATATTAACTGAAGTATCTGAAGAAAGGAAGCAGTCTTCCAAAGTCTCCAAAAGAGAAAAGCACCTCCAAGGACTAGATCTTTGCTGGGCTGAGCACCCTCTGCAGCTACCTCCAGCATGGAGTGATAAGGAAACTAATTTAGGAACCTACATGCAACTAATTCAAACCTCAGTGAGCTGCTCTAAGCCTTGTAAGAATTAAACTGTGGTTTCCCCAGCTACCACCTTCCTCAAAGAGCTGCACCTCTGCTCTGCCCAGAGGTTTGACCATGATGCAAACCCACTCAAACTTAAAACCAGGGAGATTATAGCACAGAAATTCCCAGCTCCTCCACAGGAACCTCACCGCAGCTTGCCAAGTCCCTGCCATGGAAAAGAGCAGGGGCTGAGCTGACTCACCTGTGTGTCACACAAAGGGAGGCACACTGCTGCTACCAGGAGGAACAGCACACTGTGGGGAAGAGAAAAAACACCTGGTTTAGTACTCTCAGCAAAGCACAGGCAATTCCATGCAGTTGTACACCCATTTTTATTCTATATCTAAAAATAGTAATTTCTGCCACCAGAGTTGTTTTAGGTCACATGTTCTTTACAACCCTTACCCAGCCAAGCTGTATGAGAAGAGAAGCAGCACAAAACATATCAGCACTGGTGAAAAGTTTTTTGGTAGGGAATTTTTTGCTTGCTTTTAGGGAACTATTTGCTTGCCATCTGGCTTCCATAGGCTGCTTAAGAAAGCCAAAATCACACTGGAAATGGCTTCAGGACAGTACAAGTCTTCTCCCCTAGCCCACCAACTGGGACTAGATTAATTCCTAACCATGTCTGAGTCAGTATTTCCACAGGTTTCACTGTGCTGCATGTTCCACTCCACTGATGGGGATTTTCTGTGGACTATCACTTTTTAGGAATAATAACAACAAACATTTGCTTTTGCAACTTCTTTTCCTGCTCTCTAGGGGAAGAGGAAAATACAGAATAAAGATGATCTAAAACCTGCTATCCTTGACAATAATCCAGTGATGTAAAGGCCACAGTCAGTCAGATAATGGGAATAACAGGAAGAAATTAGGAAGATGGTGCCTCTAAGTACACTAAATAATAACTCAACATTATCTAAGTACAGCTAAAAGATTACAGAATGTGGAGGACAGTAAACAGTTCCTCAAGGAGATGGGGGAAGGATGAAACTTTTAATGTGTGACCAGCTGACTTCTGCTTGTTCCTTTCTATCTCCTTTTCGAAGCCTAAACAACAAGGGCCAATGAAGTAGGTTGCATAGGTTAAAATTAATTATTCTAGCAGAACTGGTTGTCACCTTTTCTTGCTTAGCAAAGGCATTTTTAGCTCTTTTCTATCACTTAAATTATCTGTGTGTTTAAAATTACCCACTGGAACTTCCAACCTGAGCTGCTTACCAATAATACTTACAGCACTGCTTCTATTATTCATGAAGACTGGCCTTCTGGCTTTTATTTCTTTTTATAAGGAGAAAAACACCTATGTGAGCAATTGTTGAGGAAGAAAAAAGCTAGCTTTTCAGAGTATGTCATGAGCCCTGTGTTGCAATGCAGGATCCCCACCCACGGGAAGGAGCCCTGTGTGCTGCTTTGCTTTGGGTGCCTTTCAGCACAGAAGCTGGAGCCAAAAGGAGGTGGAACCTGAAAGTGAGCAGTTTTACAGAGCTTACCTACAAACCTTCAGAGGAGAGGTCTGCTGTCAAAAAAGAAACAAAAAGTCCAATTAAAAAAAAAAAATCAAGTTGAAAAATAAAAATGATTCATTAGAGTGATTTCCCCTTCCAAAACCAGGAGACTGCTGGCAGCTGATATTACTGCATCAAACACTTTAAACACTCAGTGGGCAACATTCAACAGCCTGTTATGTCTGAGCATTGCTTAACACATTTAACTTGAACAGAAGAACCAGGACTACAGATTGATCTTCTTCAATTTGATAGACATTTTCAGATTACACAGCAGCAGTCAGCCTAAAACAGACATGAACTTTAGATCTAGCCCTCAACTGTAACCTGATCTCCACCAAAATATGTATTGTGTGTAGTCAAATATTTTGTTATTTAATATTTTAATTAATGTTATTAATATTTTTGTTATTATGGTTGGACTTGGTGATCCAGGAGGTCCTTTCCAACCACAATTATTCTGTGATTAATTAGGTTCTACTATGGCCAAATCAGTCATGGTCTAAACTCTCGAGAGTTTCCCAATCCTCTGGTTCAAAATTATTCTCCAGAAGCTTCCCAGCAAGACCTGTGTTTGCATTTGTCCTTGTCCACAGTGCTTTTGTTTTCCAAGTGGGGAGACATAAACACATGAGCTAGGACAATTTAAAGCATTTTGACAGGGACACTAATCAGAGGACAATGGCAGAGGAACACACCATGGCACACGCTGCTCTGTTCCTCAGCACAACCTCAGTGACCCCTTCAGTGTGCTGAGAAGAACAAACATGGACTATTTATTTGTCTTCTATCCACAGCAGAGGCAATGAATGGAAGATCCCTCCCACAACAAGCCAGAGGCCACTGCAGAGATGGCTTTGTGGTGAATGATTTCCCAATGTTACCTCAACTCAGCAGCTCTCTGGTCAATGAGAAAAAAACATTTAATAGCCTAAAAAGCAGGATCCCCATTAGAGTTTGTGAGAAACAAATACAGTTCCTACTCAAAGGAGCAGGAATTATTCATCTGACTTAAGCAGGTCTTGGGACAGATCCTCAAGCATTCAAAACAAGTCCAAAACTACACTGTTTTTCCTGTATTGCATGTGGAGATGTGATCTACATACAACCATACAATAAATCACACACTGGATGTATGGCATTGATTAGATCTAAGGAGTCAATCCTCCATGGGGCATGAAAGAGAGATGATGTTAATTTACAAGAGGAAAAAAGCAGCATGACAAAGCCAGTCTGAAAAATGCTGATTAAAATATCAATAAACATTTGCAGTGTTTCATCAACTAAAGGGGAAAATCACTATAGATATTTGATAACAGCAGAGCCCTCTCTGGGGCTCATTAATATCACACAGACTAAAAAAGCACTAATGCCCATATTAAAAGAAATAAGTTGTCTTGTTATAGGGCAGTTGCATTTGCAGGAGGTTCCTTGAATGTCTCTATTAATAGATCATTTACCTCTTTCTGCACAAACTTCTGGAACCCACAGGTTACAACTTCTGCTGCACTGTGCACAGTGAGGAACACTGGGATGGGCTGTCAGTGGGAAAGAAAAACACACAAATCAGAGTCAGAGAATCAGAGAATAGGCAAGGCTGGAAGGGACCTTAAAGCTCATCCAGTTCCAACCCCCTGCCCATGGCAGGGACACCTCCCACTAGAGCAGGTTGCTCAGAGCCCCATCCAGCCTGGCCTGAGAAACTGCCAAGGATGGAGCTTCTCCCACTTCTCTGTGCACCCTGTGCCAGGGTCTCACCCCTTCCTGGGAAAGAAATTCTTCCTGATGTCTGATCTGAATCCACCCATCTTTAGTTTTAATCCATCCCCTCCAGTCCTGTCACTGCCCCACAGCCTAAAAAGTCCCTCCCCAGGTTTCCTGAAGCCCCTTCAGATCCTGGAAGCCACAAGAAGGTCTCCCTGAAGCCTTCTCCAGGCTAAACAACCTCAACTCTCTCAGCCTGTCCTCACAGGAGCTGCTCCAGCCTCTGCTCATCCTCGTGGCCCTTCTCTGGACACATTCCAGAACCTCCAGATCTTTCCTGTCCTGGGGGCTCCAGCACTGGAGGCAGCTCCAGGGGGATCTCCCCAGAGTGGAGCAGAGAGGGAGAATCCTCTCCCTCCACCTGCTGTCCACACTATCAACTGAGAGCAGCCATAGAGGGCAAGAAGCCCCCCTCTCAGGGACAGCAGCCCCACATAAGCTGCAAACCCAAACCTTATCTCCCAACAGGGCCTTAGACCCTTCCAACCACTATTAAGTGGCACAGGGATCTTGAATTGCAGCCCCTGCTTGCTGCTTTCCCACTTCTGAGTGCTCAGTCAGGCTGTCCATGCTACTTCTGCAAGATCTGCTCCCAGTTTCTGCCTCTGGTTTTACCTCTCAGGTGAAGTAACTGCAGCTGCCCCAGTAAACAGATCTAATTTGTTATTTTTCCATCGCTCTCTCCTCAGAACACTGCATGGCTCCCAGCAACAGAATTATGCGCAGGATGATTTGGGGTGATTGCTATCAGTCACTGTTAGGAAGAGCTGCCCAAAATCTGGGTAGAAACCTAATAGTTCATTCCCCAGTGATGTTGAAATTATACCCACTGAGGTATCTGGACACCATCCCAACATGAAATAATTAAGAAACAAACCCCAATGATAACAACAACTAATTCAACACCCATGGCCCCAGGCAAACCCAACCAGAATTAGTGGTTCCTAATATTTCCCCCAAATCAGATTCCTGGTCTCTCAGACAGCTGAAGCAGAAGCAATTCTCTGCTTCAATTAAGAGAATTAAGACTAAGGCAATTTTAGGAAGCTCTGGTATACAGTGTTTAAATCACACAAGCAGATAATGAGTTAATTTCTTAGTGCTGGGCAATACAAGCAGCAAATATCTCTCATATTTTATTTAACTCTTAGATTTAACTCTGCACTCAGCAACCTGTATTTTCTGGACTTCTCTTTTTCATTCCCATGAGGTTGGATAAGCATCTCTAATGAAACATTTGAAGTTATGAGAGATTGGGTGGATCCATGAACACAACAGTTAGACTAAGATAACCTTTTTAACACCTCTGAATTAGCCACACAAACACAATTACCATGCAGCTCTCAGCCCCAGCTTCACCAGCTCTGAGAAGGAGATCTCCACAACTGGGAACATAAAACCAGCAGCATCCTGAGCCTGACACAATCATAGGAAATGCAAGAAATAACCATCCACACGGAGAGCTGACAGCAGAATTTACATTCTTCCTTTTGGGAAGCCAAATTTATTGGGTTTTATTTTCCTCTCTCCTGCTTTTGGCTCTTCCAAAGTTGCTTTGGAGCCAACAATATCTCCAGTTTGCCTAGCCCAGTTAACCTTCTCCATATGTCTATTGTCTTTAATGTAATTCTTCAGTTTGTGAGTGGGCTCAATGCTTACTGGTCGGGCAGAGTGAACAGAGTCTGAACAAACCTTCCCTCACAGTTCTGCAGAGTTCTGGTGATGCATCACAGTGCAAAGTTGAGCAGCCCTAAACTCCTGGCCAGGGGAGCCAGCCAGGACCTCTGGGGAGAGTCACAGACACAGATTAGCACCACAGACCTGCCAGTAACCACCAGTGTTTACTTGGATACCTGGCTTTGATCAAAAGGGTACATACCACTTCTGCTTCCCTTCAGGTGAGTCAGTTCAGCTAGGAGTTTGGGAGAGTTCATTTTCCTTCTTGTGCCATAAAATGGTTGTACACAAAGTTATTGTGAAAACCAGACCTGGTACAAGGCACTGCCTGGCAACTGGGCATTTTGTCTTTCATCTTAAAAAGGCCACAGGATCAGGCCCCATAATCCCTGTTCATGTACAACAAAAAGCCATTCAGAAATGGGAGCTGCTCCTTCAAAAAGGTTTGGGATACAAATGAAAACCCTTCATGGAGACTCTGTTCCTCTCTCACTCTTGAATGGACAGAGAAGGGGCAGGAGGGAAACAACTTATGGTATGACTAGGAAGTAAGAAGAGCCAAGAGGGTGTGACTCACTCCTCCTGCCAGGTGAGCAGCAGGAAGGGTGCTTCTTCCAAGGCTTTCTTGCTGCTTCTAGGCAGGGCTCTACTTAGAGAACTTTGCTCCATTTACAGCAGGGAAGCCCAACAGAACTTGCTTTGACAATGAACCAAGAGGTGATCACCCCAAGACAGAGCTAATCTGGAGTCAGGGGCCTCCTGAGCACATCTGAGCTCTCCAAAGCTCACCCGAGCACATCTGGCCTCTCCAAAGGTCTCCTTAGCTCCAGAGGAGGCCCCCAGCCCTGTCTGGCAGGTCATAAACCTCCTGTCCCTTTCTGCTCTACCTTTCCATTGGGATGGCCAAGGGATCACTACAAGCAGAATCTTGTAAAACATTCCCTTTTGGTCCTTCTTGGGGTTTAGGAGCTGGCAGGAGAGCTGGCTCTGGAATCAGATGAAGATGCATTGGCAGAATGCAGAAGGGAAGGAGTGAAAAGTCGGGCCTTGCAGACTTCAGAACAGCAATGAAACATGGAAGAGTTTTTTTAATTCATTTCACTCTCTTCTTTTTTAGAAAGACTCTATCATTTCAGTAAAAAACAGTCCCCTTTAATGACAGCAGATTTGATCTCCTGGAAACATTCAAATGGATCATAAAATTGATTAATCTAACTCCTCCCATAATCACTTTCCAACTTTGGGGTTTTTTTTTCCTTTCAGATCCTGTGAAGAATCAAAGTCTTCTCCCTGAAATGGTCTTCCCCTTGTCCTGGAAGGATTTCCCACAAACCCCACAGACCCATTCCCCCTTTTCCAAAGTTACAGCTACTACACTTCTTCAGCTGCTTCCCTACTTGCCCAGTTCAGAGCACTGAGAATCTGTTCTGCAAAACACAGAGTCTTCTGGAGAGATGCTGAGTGCTTTGGATTGCCGTGGAAATGCTCTTAAATGCTCCATAGGACTGGGCTGCTCTGGTACCATTAACAGTGTGTGTGCCATTTAAAGGAGCAGGGCAGGGATGGTGCCCCTGGACTGGGCACTGGGGAGGCTGCAGCTTGGGCACTGGGGTCAGTTTGGGCACCACAGGATAAAAAAGACACTGAGGGGCTGGAGCCAGAGAAGGGCAATGGAGCTGGGGAAGGATCTGGAGAAAATGTCTCCTGAGGAGCAGCTGAGGGAGCTGGGGCTGGTTAGTCTGGAGAAGAGGAGGCTGAGGGGAGACCTCACTGCTCTGCAGCCACCTGAAGGGAGGTTGTAGTGAGGTGGGGGTTGGTCTCTTCTCCCAGGTAACTAGTGATGGGATAAGAGGAAATGGCATCAAGTTGTGCCAGGGAGGTTTAGGTTGGATAATAGGAAACACTTTCTAACTGAGTGGTGAGGCCTTGGCACAGGCTTCCCAGGAAGGGGGTGGAATCAAAAAACATCCAGCTGTGGCACTTCAGGCCATGGTTTAGTGCTCCTGGGAATGTTAGTAGATGGTTGGAGTTGATGATCCTGAAAGTCATTTCCAACCCTAATGATTCTATTCTCTTCTAACCCCCTCCTCCATTCTTTCCCCCCAGCCCAGGAACAGCATCAAACATCATATGGAAAAGGAATATTCTCTGTAGATAAAGGAGTGTCCTGTGCTGGTGTGTCCCTTACCAGTCTGGAGAGTGCCCTGGAGCCAGCATAAATGATGCCAACAAACAGCAGTGCAGCAGGCAGCCAGGACAGCACCTCTGACCTGTGGAAACAATGAACAGCTCATCACTCCACCCCAGTCTGTACATACAGTGTGTGTGCATACAGCCAGCAGCACCTGCTTGCAAGGGTGACAGCAGTGCATATACATGCATATAGATTGCAAAGGTGTGCACATGGAATTGTCTGATCTGTCAACATTCCTCCTTTTCCTTTTCCTTTTCCTTTCCTTTCTTCCTTCCCCCTTGCAGTGCAGTACCTGCAGAAGCCCTGATACAGGGCCAGCTCTCCCTCCCCTGGTACCAACACCCCACACATCACCTCCTCACCACACACCAACAGCTTCTCCCCAGGGATCAGCCTGGCTCTGTGGGAACCTGTCTCCTGAGATTTCCTAACGAGACATCCTGGATGGAGCCAAACTCCTAGGGGCAGTTTGACAGCTCCTGGATGCACACTGATGGAGTGATTTCTTTGGATGTCTGTTTTTTAAGGCATGGTTATTGCAGGTTTCAGTTCAGGCTTCACAACTTCCACTTGTGATTTTCAGGGGAAAAAGGGATCAGGGAGGTGGTAAAATTCAGAGAGAATAACACAGAATTTTGAGCAAGGGAGGAAAGGAGGAGCAGTGATCCAAAGCTCTGGCCCAAAGGCTTCCCAGGATTCTGCTCTGCCCATTCACTCTTCCCAGGGTTTGAATGAAAGCAAAGGAAATCTTAGGGAATGGTGCTGGTTCTCAAACCCCAACTGCCTGTAGATCTTTCACTGGGATCATGCTGCCAACCAGCAGGTGAGAGTTCAAACATCACTACAGGTACTGCTGCACCACCACTGCTTCTTGGAACAGAGGAAAAGCAGACCCCTAAAGGATAAAATCAGGACAGTGGATGAGGAGAGAGCATGCCCAGAGATGCATGGAAATACAGACAAGGAAACAAAACTTAAGCATCGGGTTTCCTTTTTGTACATGGAATTTTCTAGGATCTTTGATCAAAAGCCCAGCGTAACAAAAATAATCTTCAGATCCTTTCACTAGAATAAATATTTGCTCTGGGTTTTGTGGGGTATCACCATCATTTGTTATAAAAACCACTGTTCCTTTTAAGGTTATTGACTTCAACTGGAATTTCACCAAGACTGGAACTGTCAGACCTCAGCACCAACAAGTTTCCATCAGCCATCAACAAAAACACCCACACCCTGGTGGAACTGTAACAAATGGAAGCAAAAGGGAGGAAAGGGAAGATGAAAGTAACACTCAAGGAAAGAGCATTTTCATTTACACTGTAACACTCTTTCACATTCCCCACCACCAAATTCCAGGAATCCCAAATAGCTCTTCATCTCCAATCCAAAGTGCAGTGTGAAAGGACTTTGGATGCTTTTCCTGTGATGTAAGGGTAGAGTTTCATGCTGCCAAATGGGAGTTTCAGGACTGAAAAAGAAACCACTGATGTTTGATGTAAGGTGTCAGCACCAACAGCCTGTCCTGTATGGAAATCAGTGGTGGCTGATTCTGGTGGGAATAGAGTGATGTTGAATCACAGAATCCTTCAGGTTGGAAAAGCCCCTTGGGATCAGCCAGTCCAACCATGAACCCAACTCTACACAGTTCACCCCTAAACCATGTCCCTCAAAAACACATCCAAACAACTCTTTAACAGCTCCAGGGCTGGGGACTCAACCCCCTCCATGGGCAGCCTGTGCCAGGCTCTGGCTGCTCTTTTCCCTGCTGGGAAAAGAGTCTGCTCCTCCCTTGGAGCAGCTGGAATCCATCTCCTCTAGTTCTGTCACTAATGACCTGTGAGCAGAGCCCAGCACCAGCCTCCCTACAATGGCCTGTCAGGTGCTGTAGAGAGTGAGGAGTCTCCCCTCAGCCTCCTCTTCCTCACACTGACCAGTCCCAGCTCCTTCAAGGGCTCCTCATCAGATTGATTCCCCAGGCCCTTCCCCAGCTCCATTCCCTCCTCTGCACTCACTCCAGAAGCACACCCACCAGGAAAGCTCAGTGCCATAAACTAAGTAAGCTCAAGACACCGGAGCTGGCTCAGAAGGCATCAGAGGTCAGTCCACAGGACAGAAATACTGAGACTTGGTGGAAATAACCAAACAAATAGCTGGCAGTTTATTATTTGAAGCAGGACAAGACTGGGGACTGGATATGGCATCCATAACTATCCAACATACCCCAGAAACCCAAACCAAGCACAAACAGCTTCAGAGCCACATTCTGTAAAGGGGGCAATGTCCTCACCTCTGGAGGGGGAAGAAGTTGAGGGGCAGTGGTAGACAGAAGCTTTGAGACATTATTCTTCATTGAATGGGTCTGGGGATTTTGGTTTGGCTTTTTTACTACACAAGACACATGCTACCAGTCCAGTCCAGGAAAGTGTTAAGGGATGTGCTTAATTCTTTTGGAGAAAGACAGATTCAAAGTCATACTTAAGTAGTTTTCTGAATTCTAGCCAAAATATATAAAATAGTTCTGGTCATTTCATTAAGACTGTTCTGAAAAAGACATCCTGTGTTAGCTAAACTAATGGGATTTGTCAAGGGGTATTTTAATCCCTTTTCCTATAGTGTGCTGGCATCTAGTGGCCTGAAGTAAAAACATGAACTCATTTTTCACCAAAGCTTTTATCAAATAAAAACATTCTCTTCAGTGGCAGAACTTTGGGTTTTGTTGGTTTGGTTGTTGGTTTTTTTTTCCAGTATTTTCTCTAATGCCTTCCAAGTTTTGAAAAAAGAAAATATATTTTCTAAGCTGAAAAAAAAAAAAAAAAAGAAGTGAATCTTCTTTAATGGCATGATTTAAAGGAAAAGTAATATAATGATGAAAAGTTTAACTAAAAAGTCAATTCCTGATGGGTGTATTTGTCCTTTACCTGTTCTATGAAGACAAAATCTGCATAAACTATGTATTATCATTGTGTGTATAAGCAACTGCACTAAAGCAAGCTTTGGACCCTAGTCCTGCCTCTACCAGATCACTGGCAGCTTTTACACCAAGAGCCTCATTTCATCTCCAGTGCAGATAAAAGATCAATTCTGTTTCCAATTTCCACTGAAGTGTCAGTGGTGATGCAGTCACTTGCAGGGGCCATGCAGACACAACTTGGCTTGTTCTGACAGACTCCAGAGATGGAGATTCAACAGCTGCTGTGGATACACGTCTTCTAAATGGCAACATGGTGTGAAATTAAAAGGCTTTGTCCAATTCCATACTGCAAAATGGATCCATTTGGGTACAGGGCAGCTGGACCTCTGCAGCAGTAAGTTGCCATCACAGTTCAAGCAGATTATTTTTGTCTATAAAAGCACCATTTAATTTAGAGTTTTATTATTATGCCAGTTCTGCACTGGAATGGCTGCTGTTGCTGGGCAGCTCTGGGACATGGCTTAGTGGTCATGGGAATATTTAGTAGATGGTTTGACTTATGATCTTGAAGGTCATTTCCAACCTTAATGACTCTGATTCTCTGCATTATAGATGGCAGCATCAGGCAAAGGTGGATGATTCCTGTTTATGGAACACACTTCTCAGAGAAAAAAAGGGAGATCCCATTTGTGGACTTCACTACAATGAGGTTTTGGGGAAGAGTGTGTCAATGCTCTTAACTAAACACTACCAAGGGTTCTCTTCTAATACTATAAAATAATCCAGGGAAGAGACATAGACAGATGGGTGGATAAATTCTCCCTAGAGTTTCACTAATGGCTGTGCCCTTTTCATTGTCTTACCAAGGGAAAATTGAATCCAGTTGGTTAGTACCTTCCACAATCACTCAACGATGTCACAACCCAGCTAGAGAAAAGATGTAGGCAATACTGAAAACCCCACAGTACCTTGAACACAAGTTTATCTCCAGCCAGCCCAGCTTCCAGGAGAGATGAAGCAGAAGTCCACCCACTAACGTCTGCCACCTAGAACAGAAACAAAACAGCACTTCTGCAGTGTCTGTCCTTTCTAAGCATGTGGAGTGTGACCTTAGAAGCTACAGAGTTACTTACAGCACAGCCATGGCTTTGGTATCTATTTCCCTGGCTTCCCAGGGATGATACCATTCCTCTTGGAATCTTTCATTTCCTTGGGCCTTCATTTCCTTCAATTTTTCTAATACTCTGGTTCTTCCACCTCCTCTTTCAGGTGTTTTCTAAATCACCACCTACCAATATTCCCTCAGCCACATTACAAATTCCCATTTTATTACCTCTTACCACACAACATCTGCAATAGCAACAGGGATGGGACAGCCAAGAGGATCTGAAGATGCACATGAGGCAAGGTTTGGACCAGAGATTACTAACTTCCTACATAAACTGTTACTGTTAGAACAAACAAACATAATTTCAGGATTTTAAGACTTGATTCAGCTGAGCAAGCCCCACAGATGACAAGGAACTCCCCACATTAGCTCTATGGCTGGGCTTAGATTACAAACTCCATTGAACTTCTCACCTCTCCAGTTCTTGAGCAACATGACAAGTGTCATCAACAATAACATAATGAAGCTACACAAACCTCTGATTCAGAGCCTCTAGAGAAAACACCTTTACAGGCAGATAACCTTGCACAGAAACCACAGTGCAGTGGCTTTCTCCCTGCAAACAATCAGTGTCTTCACTAGCTAACAACAATCACAATGGTGTGCCCTAGTCTATTATGAAAATAGCATGAGGCTATTCAAATCATTCTGTGATGAGGCCTTAGAAATGCTTGCAGGTAACTTAAAATCAGCAGATGCACACTGTTGGGGTTTTTTTATGCTTTAAAGAAGGTTATTTGCTTTCTTCTTCCTTAAGTTACTGGTTTTCAGAGGTGTTTCATGTTTCTTGGGTGAAAATCCTTGAGCACAATTCAGAGATGCATTACTAGAGTGTGAATCTGCCACAGGTACAGAAGGGGGTTTAGTTATGAGGCCCATTTATTGCAACACCTTTCAGCAATTGATTACAATCTCTCACACGTAGGCAAAGAAACAAACCCTCACTCTGCAGTATTCATCCAGAGAAGACTGAGCTCACTGTCCATGTGGGTATGATGAATATTCAATGCCACTAGCACAGCTCACTCAACATTTCCAGTTGAGAAGCATAAGAGAGCTTAAAAGATCCCTGATGTTTGCTTCAAGCTTGACCATGCTCAAGCTTGACTATTCCAAGCCAGTGTCAAGTTCCCAACAACTTTATTGTGAAGAATTCCTTCTTTTCTCAGGTTTTATGGAGAAAAGTTGAAGTCAGTACCAGTTCCAGGTGCTTAGCACTATGCAGATTGTATAGGACAGCAAACAACAAGAGCATGAACTGGGAATAACACTCTTTTCTCCCCTCATCTGTCCCAGCTCTACATGAAACCATGTCCCAGCAACTGAAGGTGACATGTAAAAGGTGACCTTTAAAAGCCAGAATGTATGGAAAAATAATGCTGATAGGAAAAGGAACTAACTGTGCTAACACGGATGTCATAAGGCACTTGCTTGCCACTGAAATCTGCTTTTTTTGATCTGCCACACCCATACTCACATGCATTAGTCTAGAAGCTTCCTCCATATGATATAAGCCTTGTCCAGGAGGCAGTCTGTGTGTGAGAACTGAAGAAAGCATCTGCTGCTTATTAAAACTATCTGAGTACACTCCAAGCAAATGGAGGTTCCCAAGGCAATTATTCTGGGAGTTGATCACAGTCCTGGTGCTACAAGTCACGCAAAAATATAAGGCATGCTAAGCAGCAATAAAGGAATTGCAGGTAACCAATGTCTGCAGGTTTTACTGTTCCCTCCAGAGAACAGATGGGTGAAGTCCTGACTTTAACAGGCCAGATTTTCACTAAAGGAGTCACCGATTACCAACAGTACCAATGATGTATGTGGATACTTGACAAAACATTCAATTTCTCCTTGCCATCTTTAAGATAAGACTTGGGCTGCAGAGTTCCAACAAAGGTTAAGCATGAAAATAAGCAAGGTGGTAATGGGGAACACTGAAGATGGGTTTGAGGTTGGCTGGCATCCGCACAGCACGAGAAGGAACCACAACTGCACACTATCTACCAGGGGCTTTGTCAAAGAAATACTGGAATTGTTCTTTCTCTGGGCTGAAGCATAAGAGTTTCAGAAAATAAATGAGAAATGATGGAGTCAATGTCTCTTGATTACCTCACCATGTTTAAAAATTAACCAAGACACATTAATGAATCACAGAGTGTCAGGGTTTGGAAGTGACTTCAAAGATCATCAAGCCCAACCTCCCCTGCCAGAGCAGGGCAGAACTAGAGCAGATCACTCAGAAATGCTTCCAGGTGGGGCTGGAAAGTCTCCAGAGCAGGAGACTCCACAGCCTCTTTGGGCAGCCTGTGCCAGGCTCTGGCACCCTGAAAAAGTTCTTCCTCATGCTTCACTGAGTATGTTCTCTAGCTAGCAAAAGCCAAGAGGTGTTAAGCTTCAGTATGGAACAGCAAGATGTTTACTGATTAAAGTAATTTTTCAAGAGACTGTATTCTTAAAATGGTACTTACCCTTGGAAAAGGGTAGGGTAGGTAAATTTCAGGACAGACAGGACGTACTGGAAAACAAATACCAAATTAATGGACATCAAACACCTACAGCCTGGTAATGTTAACAAACACAAGAGCAACAAAGCACAGGAAAAGCTTCTACCAAATGAAAGAAAGGGAAAAAAAAAGGTAAAATAAATAATAAAAAAACAATCAATTCAGTCATTTATCTTCCCAAGCCAGAAGTTCTGGATGCTGCCCCAGTGCCCCAGGCGCTGTGAAAGCAGCAGGCACAGAAGTTACATGAAACACTGTGAGCGATGGAAAGGCAGCCAGGTGCCCTCTGAACTGAATGCTACTGGTGTCTGCAGCTGAGAAGAACGACTGAGGGAGAAAGAGTGAGAGAGGGGGAAAGAGCATCACTGCTGCTAGATGCCAATGTATATATATGTATATAACCTATATAAGTCTCTATAGACTGTCAGAGTCACTGACGCTTCCTTAGCAGCGTCAGTCTGGCTCCACAAGGTTTCATTCATTCGAATAACACGAATTCATTATGAATATGAATTTCATTCATTCGAATAACACTCACTTGGAACACGCCAGCAGTGGAATGCGCACTGGAAAGGCACATTTGTCACACACCGAAAAGATGAGCCGGTGAGAGCCGGGGTATTCGCAACCGGAGCTCACATGGGGGGGTTTCACTCGTGGGGTTCCCTCCTCCAGACCCGCCAGCTCCCCCCGAGTAGACCAAGCGAGCAGAGGGCACCGTCCCTTCTCCTCCCGGGCCTCCAAACTTCCCTCGCCCTCTCAGCCGCACTCCCCGCCGCTACTGCCCGGTACCCCCCGCAGTTCCCCCCGCCTCGTCCGGCCCCTACGAGCCGGGGTGGCTCGGGGCTCGCCCTCACCTTGTTGGTGAAGCAAGAGGCCAGGTAGAAGAGGCAGAAGGCGAGGCCGCCCGCCGGCTTCTTCAAGTACATCTATCACCGCTCGCCCCACCGCCAGCGCCCCGGAGCTCAGGCTCGCCCGGCGGCCGCCATCGCAGGGACACGTCCCGTCCCGCCCCGGCCGCGCCAATGGGCGCCGCGCTCCCGCCACCGGCCACCGCCTCCTTAAAGGCGCCGTCGCTGCCCTCGGCGCAGCCTTGGGATGGGGGTGAGTGCGCTGTGTGTGTGTGCGGGGTGAGCCGGGACCGTGATCCGGCCCCGTGCGCTGGGTGTGTGTGCGGTGTGAGCCGGCCCCGTGCGCCGGGTGTGTGCTGGATGTGTGTGTGCGCGGTGTGAGCTGAGGACCGTGTGCTCGCAGCCCTGGAGGCCAAGTGTATCCCGGCTGCAGGAAAAGCAGCGTGGGCAGCAGTGGAGGGAGGGGATCCTGCCCATCTGCTCAGCTCTAGAGAGACCCCCCTGCAGTGCAGGGTCCTGATCTGGAGCCCCCAGTACAAGGACTTCAAGGGGGAACAGACCTGAGCAGGGCGTTTGTGACAGAACAAGGGGTGATGGTTTGAAAGTAAAAGAGGAAGTTTCAAACTAGATATAAGGAATTATTGGATGGTGAGGGTGGTGAGAACCTGTCCCAGGCTGCCCAGAGAGGTGGTGGCTGCCCCATCCCTGGCACCATCCCAGGGGAGG
>JAOEGS010006178.1:42899-56812 GCA_025447755.1 Corythornis vintsioides | reverse complement strand
ACGCTCTGAGGCGCGAGTAATGTACTGTGCTGCGTGCGGCCTGCACGAGCACGCGGCTGCGATTCGAGGCGGTGGGGGGGGGGGGGCGGGCGGTCGCGGGGCACAAGAAGTAGTTCTTTCCAGGGAGGAAAATTCACCACTACTTTGGAGAGAAAGCCCATCAGCCCCAGCATCTTGATAGACACTTGACTAAGTCTGACTGAACTTGACTAAGACACTTGACTGAAAGTCTGGTTGGTAGAGCAGGGTCTAGTAGAGAAGATGGCGTGTACTGGAGTGTCAGGTGAGCTGGGTAATTGCAGTATGTGGCTTTCTGGTTGATTGAATAGCTCATTTTTTCAGTGCACTAGAATACTCCCAGGGGAAGATCAGTTGGGACTATTGTTTGATTGGTGGGTTTCCAGGTGGCATTCACAGAGGTGATTCAGACAGGACTTTTACTTAATACTGGGCACAAGGGGTTGGTGTAGCAGGTTTGTAAACAATACTAAATTTCTACTAAGACCATCCAGTATCTGTTTACCATAATTTGGCATTTCATAACTCTTAAAATTCTCTCCTATGGTTCTCTTAACAGCATGCAAACCACAGATTTGGGAATGAGGAAAAATAATGAAAAAAAAAAAAAAAAGAAAAAGGCAAGTTAACAACCTTTTAATAAAAATTATACACAGGGTTTCATGGCAAAAGGAGGAGTTTGTTTCCCAACTGCCTCACTTAATATGGAAATAAAGGGCAATCAATCAGAGCCAGTCATACCCGCAGTGCAGAGCAAGACCACGCTGATGGTGTGGGGGAAGGCACAGCAGAAAGAGGCAGCTCGAAAGGTTTCCTTTTCATATTCTCCCCCTGTAGCACTTCTTGCCTTTTGTGCAGTGCCTCTTTTCTTCCAGGTCTGCTCAGAAAGCTGGCACTCACTGAGGGCTATGCAGCCAGCTGCTGTGGGGCTGTGGTGGACGTGCAAACCTACAGCTTGTGACCCCTGCCACAGTAGGTCCTCGTGAGTCTGGTTCTTCACCTGAGACCAAACCACCCTGGCCCTAGGAGCACTGACCCCTAAACTTCAAGGTTTTTGTCCTAGAAGCAGATATTTGTATTTCATCAGTTGCCTTCGGTTTCTTTCACCGTTTTGGGATTCCCGTGTGGGACAACTCATGTTTTCCAGCCCTCAGTGTCCCCAAAGGGAAATTTCCTAACCAAATGATAAAGACAACCAAATTATTCCAGCAATGCTCATGCTAATATGATTGTGTTTTTGAGTATCTCCATGCTGGGGTAGACTCATAGCCCAGCCAAGGGACAGAGGTGACAGTGCTTAGCAGAAGCTTGACATCAATTTAAGTAATGAGATTATCTGGGGATGAAGATGGAGAGGGAAGATGGAAAGGTGAACGACAGGGCAGGAATGAAAAGGGAGGGCTGCGTGCTGTCCAAGGGGAAACCTGTCCCCAGGGATGGGCTACACCTCAAGACCTGTCCTGTCCTGACCTCACCCAGCTTTTCACTGTGCCTGTGGGTCTGTCTTTTGGACTGTCTCCCTGAAAAGTGACCTGCTGGAAGGAGAATGGTTTGCAGCAGGACCAGAGAAACACTGGAATGCTCTAAAATTTTCTCCTAGAGGCTGTGTGATATGGTTGCAGTCTTAGAAATACACATCCCATGGTTTCTTTTCCTCTCTGCCATTGACAGCCCCCCTGACTTCTGGAAACTCATTTACCTTTTTCTGTGTCTTGATTTCCCTGCCTGAAAATTAGTGCTGCTTACTCCCCTCTGATTTCCTAACTGGTTTCTACTATTTTTCGAGAAGGCCTCTTCAGCAGAGGAAATAAAAACTTATTTTGACTGTATGACAGCATCAGGGCAAAGTTTATCTAAGGAGGCCAGGAGCAGGATGACAGGCAGACAGCTGAGCAGAGACAGGTCAGACTTTCAAGCTGTGGATGACACCGGATTTTTTTTCCCTTCCTGTTCCTTAATCCTGCCTATTAGTTCTTCCACCTGACACAGATTATTATTTCCAGTCATCACAATCGTTCGGAAAGGAACAAAATATTTTCATCAGGCAGGGAAATTCTCCTAAGAGATGAGAATGACCAACAGTGCAGAAAACTGCAACCAGCTCAGTGCGTTCAAGCAGATTGAGAGTAACAGGGAGTGATCTGGCACAGGGCAAGCTCAGAGGACTTGCTACTGTGTTTTATGCCTGGATGCCCAGCTCACATCCAACTGCAAAACCTCCTGCTGAAAGCATTGCTCCTGCAGCTTGTGTGAAGTCCAGTGAATTAGCTCTGAGGATGAGAAGATCTTTGTGTTGGGTATGACGTTTAGTGATGATGATAGTGATAGAGAAGCCCTGGTGGGCAGGGATTAAACAGTCAACAATCCTTGAAGGGGACTTGCAGGGCTCTGACTGTGACTATCTCCTGGCAGTTCCCGTGAGGTATGGCCTGGTTGGTTGGGCTCAGGATGGCTGGGCTCAGGAATTTTTATAGGATGGTGTAAATAGGAATGAAAATCAACACCACCCAAGAAATGTGTCTTTCCATGCCTGACTGTCACTGTGCTACTGGGATCTTGTGCTTCCAGAGTTTCTTTCTACTTGGACTGCACAGTCCTGTGGGTGCAATTCAGCTGTGTGATGCTAATGCAGCGTGTACCCTCTGGCTCTGACACTCATGCAATGCAAAATATCTTCATTTTTTATTGGAAAGGAGGTTGTAACAAGGTGGTTTTCGGTCTCTTTTTCCCAAATAAGAAGTGATAGATTGAGAGGAAATGGCCTCAAGTTGTGCTGTGGAAGGTTGAGATTTGATATTAGGAAAAATTTCTTCATGAAAAGGGTTGTCAGGCATTTGAACAGACTGCCCAGGGAAATGGCTGAGTCACCATCCCTGGAGGCATTTAAAAGATGTATAGACACGTAGGTTACAGTTTAGTGGTGGAGTTGGCAGCGTCAGGTTAACAAATGAACTCAGTGATCTTAAGGGTCTTTCTGCCTAAATGATGATTCTATGCTTTGCTCATGTCAGAGGGAGTCAGTATCTAGTATGGGGCAGAAACCAAGAGCCTGACAGTAATTTTTGGAGATAATTAAATCACAGTAGGACCCTCAGTCATTAGAGGAAGGGAAATGTGTTCAGTGGATGAGCAGATATGGCTGCAGTTATATGGCCTGGGGTTATTGTGGCCCAAGGGTAGGACCCTGCACTTGGTCTGGTTGAAATTCATCCCACTGGGCTTGGCCCAGGGACACTGCTGGTCACTGGATGCCACCTGCATGCAGCACCATTCGCCACCACTCTCTGATTGGCCACCCAGTCAATGTCACTGGGCCCCTGGATGGGCAAGGCCTTCATGGCCTTCAGTGCAGCCCCCTGCTCAGAGCAGAAGGGTCCTCCCCTTGGCCTGGGGAGCTGGAGGCCAGGCAAGTGAAGGACCAGAGAGCAGAGCCAGGTCCAGTGAGAGAGAGACCAAGCAGGTGGGAGGCTCAGGGAACAGGAGAGTCAGACAGTCTGGAAAGTCGAGATCCAGAGAGTGGGAGTCCCATGGAGCGGGAAAGTGGGAGACCTGGGCATTGCAAGGCCTGGGAAGTCAAAGGGGGACGCTGAGAGATCCAGCGAGGGAGAGGCCCAGCAAATGGCGGAACAGGCAGAGGCACAGGGTGTGGGAAACATAAAGTGTGGGAGGTCCAGGAAAGTGGGAGGCATAAGAAGCTGAGGCCCAGGGAGCAGGACACTGACAGAGGGAACTGAGAGGCTCTGTGAATGAAAGCACAGGAACAGGAGAGGCCTGGTGTGTAGGAGGCCAAGACAGTGAGATGCCATGGAAGCCTTTTGATCTGCAAGGTATTTTATTTTATGGTTTAGTTTGGTTTGATTTTATGTTTGTTTGTTTTCTTTGAAAAGCTTTTCTTTTTTTCCTTTCCCCATGGTTCAAAAACTGTCTCAAAAAGTGCCTTTCAGAAATACCATCCTGGGCTCTTTCCAAACCTGCACTGCTTCCCTGCACCATGAAACCAAGGCAGGAGAGGACCCTACTGCAGAGGAGGCTGATCCATATCCACTTCCCATAGTGATGTGGTGCTGGGGTGTCAGACGTGCTGGGGACACCTCTTAGGAGCCCTGCAGTCCCTGCAGCAATCTGTGGGCTAGCACAGGTTGCCATCTGCAGCACTGCTGATTACCAGCATGGGCAGATGGGGGTATGACCCTATACTTTTGCTCTTTCAGGTGCCATCTTCTATCTCTTTTTTCTTTAAGTGTCTCAAAGGACAAGTGATTAAGGTGCATGGGGCCAGTAGAGAATTCCCCTGTAGTACCCATGTTCATAATTAGTTCTCTAACTAAACAAAGTGTTGCAGCAGTACTATGGAGCCAGGTGACCTTTCCAATTGTAGAGCATACTTCTTAAATGCCAAACTGCCTGAAAAAAAAAACCCAACAAAACATGCAGAACTTGCTTTTTCTCAACTCTTCTCTATTATATGGGTTTTCTGGGGGATGGTGTTGAAGGTGTGTCACCAGAGCAAGGTCAGCCAGGAATGTATAGGAGCATGGATGAAGTATAACCAGAATTTGCCTCCCAGTGAAATCTAGTTTGGTGGGATTATTAAGCAAAGAACTGGAGGGTGACATGACTTTTGCACAGCTCCTCATGGCCATTTTGAAAACAGTGAGGTGTTCACTGATGACAGGGATGGTTCCACACTACTTTTGATCTAGTTGTGAGGACCTTCTGCTGAGGCATCTGGATGTAAACTCAACCTAAACTCAACCCCTTTTGTACGACCCTGAATGGTTCCTGGAGATGCAGATAACAGAACAGCAGAAACTCCTACATAGGCAGGCAACGAATTTTCATAACTGAGAAGCTTTTGAAGATCTGTTCTTGAGGGACATCCCATCACAGTCCTGAGAGTTTTAATCTGGCTCTGGGAAGGTCAGTAAATCCCAAAGTCCTGTAGACTTATTTTAGCTGCCTTTAAGCACTGCTGGGAACAATCCAAGTCCACCCACAACAGCTTGTGTGTATGAAGATCCCTGTGATAGAGAAGGGTGTGGTGGGGGGCAGAGATGTCTCCACCTGGGATGGCAGACCACCACGGATTATAGCTCCCAAAAAAAATTATCTAAGCCAAAAAATGCAGTGTTAGGACAACAAAGTGTGTATCCAAATAACTGTCTTGGACTCCAAGCACTAGGTGTTACATTTGTTTGGTTCTTATTATCCATCTTATATAAGCGGGGGGAGGGAAATTGTGTTTCCTGGAAGAGAGACAGAGTTAGTGATCATAAAGGTGAGAAGAGATCTGACCTGCTGGTGTTCCAGTTGAAGCCCTGATCCAGGGATTGGGTCTTGTGGTCCCCTGGAGTCTGGACCTCTGTGAGGATGAGTGATGCTATGCAGGTAAACACAGTTGTCAGAGAAACCCAGCAGACTCCTGAATGGTGCAGCAAAACAGAGCCCTGAGCCTCTATCATCACATGTGACACTAAGAGGTGTGGAGAAACCAGGGACACAGTCCAGGGCAAGCCTGGCCACAGCTCCAGGCTAAGTAGTGTCTCATTCCTTCAGTGTAGGAATGACTGACTGCCCGTGGTGGAGAGAGACAGCAGGGAAGTCACCCAGAGCCAGTCTCTCTCTGCTCTGTGGTGCAATCCCAAAATAGTCTGCTTGTCCAGAAAGAAATCCTCTCTAATTGAGCCTGCATGTTTATTTAAGGAGACACTAATTTCCTTCAGTCCAAATTCCCTGGCTTCAGTGACCAACTAATCACCTGTCAAGAGGCTTAGGCAGTGACGGGCTGGAGGAGGGAGATATTATTTGATATTATTTTTAATATCCAAGAGGAAGTGGCAGGCAGGAGAGTGATGGGAAAGTGTGGACACTGGCAACACATCTGCCAAGAGCTGGTTGTCCTGCAGGCAGGCAGATGGGCTTCCTGGCACGTTTCATCAGGAGAGTAACCTGCAGTAGAGTGTGAAAGGGGAGAGAGGCACCAAAGGGTGAAGATCTGTCCAAGATGGACAAGAGAGAGAAGTGTCCCTGGGGGTTAAATAGGTTGATTGATCTGGGATAAGAAGGAATTGGCAGGAGCTGGGCTTCACTGGGCTCAGACCATCCCAGATTTTAGCCTGTTTAGCTAAGGAGGGTGAGGATGAACACTTGGGCAGTGCCTGTGGGCTGTGGTGCACAGCCTCCCTGCCCTGTCTGGGGGCATCTCTGGTGACAGCTCAGCAGGAAGGGATTTTGTAGAGTGTGAAGATCTGCTCAGACACATTCAGGTTTCTTTTTCAGCAGAAGGCCTGGGAGTAGCTTCATCACTCGTGGGCTCAGCAGAACCTTTCTTACCTTCCTGGGGTTGTTTGGGAGCTCTGCCCCAGCCTGCAGGTCTGGGTGGCTTTGAAGGCCTTGACCCCTGGGCTCCAATTCTGAGCTGGCAGCACAGTGCAGTGGAAACTGCTGTTCCCAGAGGCTGCTCCTGCTTCTCTGACCTGTAGCCTCAGCGGTGGGACAAGAAGACTGTGAAGGCAAAGGTGCCCAGATATTCCCTAGACAGATTAGTTGCTGCTCCAGCTCAGAAGATAGGCAGTGCTGTGTCTGCTGACTCTGCAGCTGAGAGATGGTACTGCCCTGAACCCCCAAATCCAGTCTTTTGGCTCAAACAGTGGCTAAACCACAAAGAACCTCCAGCTACTCATTGCCATGACCTCCCAAGGGATGAATTTGCCTAGAAATTGTCAGCATGACCAGTGCTATTGATGAATTATTCCAGAAACAACACCCCCCTCGTTCTTTTGTTTTGGTTTGTTTGCTTGCTTTGTTTTGTTGTTGTCTTTTTGGTGGGTCTTTCTCTTTCTTTCTTGCTTGCTTGCTTGCTTGCTTGTTGTTTTGTTTTGTTTTGTTTGTTTGTTTTTAAATGAATGCCTCAATTGCTGCCATGACCTTTGGAGCTGGTAGTGATAATTTATTTATTTTTCCCTTCCCAACCATCCAGGGAAAGATGCTCACATTTCAGGGCTGAATGTATCTTGGAAACAGATTTTCATTACCCTGCTCAGCACCTCTGAGAATGTATGATAAGAAGTTAATTCTTCCCTCCCTTTTATTACTGGTTGGCAATAAGCTATTGACAAAAAAAAGGTCTGGAAACACCCTTTGCTACTTCAGATGGATTTGTAATTATCTCTCTGGGCCTGAATTACCACTCTGCCTCCCCTGGGGCTGTCAATGGACCTGTCACCAGCACCCTGCTCTGCTCTGTGAGGGCCACCTCTGCTCCCAGCTCTCCTTCAGGAGTAGCCCTGCTACTGCTGCTCTCTGACACCCAGCCTGCTTTGGTTTCTCACTGAACCCTGCTTGGCAAACACACAAATACAAATGTTAGCTTAAGTAATTACTGAAGAGATTGTCCTTCCACCTTCTCTTTTTTTTGGTGGCTTTTATCCCATTATGTAACTTTTATATATATTTATATATATAATGGGATATATATAGATATAGAGAGCTAGAGAGAGAGAGAGAGCTATATATATACAGCTCTAGCTAAGCCCCTTCTGCCAGTTAAATGGGTGTTGTCCTGCCCCTCCCCTGGGAGCAGGAGCTGGACTTTGAGCTCCAAAGCTGGAGCTGAAAGAACAAGTGGGTTTCTATCTCCCTCCTGTTATCAAGTGTGGGACAGGACCATCCTGAGGGATCACTGTGTCCCTGGTCTGATGGGTGTGTGTGTGGAAGTGTCCCAAAGGCACAGAGGTCAGGACTTCCAACCCTCCTGTTTGCTCCACAAGACCAAAGATTGCAGCTGGGGTTGTTCATTCCCACACACCCTCCCCGAGGCCATGGAGCTTCCCACTGGCTCAAAGTTCTGTGTGTCCCCAAGGGCAGGGGAAAGATGTTATGGGCTGATCTCCACAGCTTTTGCACCAAGTTTCTTCCTCTGTCCCAGAGCTTGGAAAGCTCAGAGGAGTTGGTGCCTTGCCGTGCTTTAGGAGAGAGATCACTAAATCACAGATCCTCCTCCTCTTCTACCTGGGGAGGTCACTGAGTTCCCACCCCTCGGTGTAGCTGTCATCAGGGCCTCTTTATGCTTGCACACATTTGGACAGAGCCTTTTTTTTTTTCACTATCCCACACAGCCCTTAATATTTCCATACTCCAAACTTGAAATGTTGACTCAACTAAACCTTCCCCAACTGCCCCTTATGTCAAATGCAAACTGGTCCCAGCCAAGAAGCTCTCCTGGTGCACTGCAGTATAAGAGTGGTTCTTCTATCTGTCTCCTGCTGATGCCATTTCTGGAGGTTTCTCTGTTCTCCAGGCAGTGAATGCATCAGCTCTCACCTCCTCTGCTGCACCAGTAGCTCATTTTGCTATTAAAATTTAAAAAATGGAGGAGGATGGGACACTCCTACCTGTCATTCAGCAGCAGTATTGAAAAATATTCTTAATTACAACAGGATCTTGCCTGCTGTGGTCCTAGGAAAGGCTGCAGATACCTCACCCTCTCCAAGGCCTCTGGCATTGATTTCTCCTCTGGGTAAGTTGTGGTTTTTATCCAGATGCAGGACTTGGGAAATCAGATTGTCTTGTTCCCTCAGAGTTTGGGGACTGGACAGGTCCTGGCTCAGAAAGTTTTCCTGGGTTTTGATGTTACCATGTTGTAAGAGTCAAACAGCTCCAGAGTGGAGACCCTCAGAGAGATGTGGGTAGGAATAAAGGAGTGGGAAGGTGGATGGCAGAAATGAAGGGGTGGATGTGTGAGTAGAAAGGTGAGTGTGGCATAGACTGGCCAAGGCCTTTTAATCCATTACACGATCTCTTGTTCCACTTCAGGGGCTCTTGGTTGGGACTTTGTCTAAGTCTTCAGGAGTAACAGGGAAAAATTCCTGCCTGACTCCCTCAGGATTTGTTCAGTTACCACCAGTGTATCTCTGTATTTCTCAGTGTATCTCTGAATCCTGCCACATGGAATACCAGAGCAGAGCTCACATTTGTCCCCAAAGCACCTGCCTTCCTCTCAGGTCTACTTCTGTCCTCCTGTGTCCTTTGATTCCCACTTCCAGGGGATGCTGTAATTGTTTCCTGCTCTTCTTTTTCCTTGCTAATAAATACACATTTTACTTTAAAGTGAGAAGACAGGGGTGAGCAGAAAGGTTAAACCAGTGTCTCTGGCACCCAGAGAGAAACCCATTCCCTACCCACACTGACTGTATTGTTTTGACAGCTGGTTTCAGGTTGCTTCTCTTCCTCATTCCCTTTGGGGACCTGGCAATGTTACTGGATGTTGACTTGCAGATTATTTTGCATGGCTTCCCTCTGGTGCCTGGCTCATAAGGTTCTTTGTAGCTCCTGGCTGCAGTGTGACAGGAGGGACAGTGCACTGTGCTGTGCAACATGACAGTCTGGGGGCTCTGAGTCACCAGCTCCAGGCCTCTTCTGCAGCTGAGAGTGTCTAATGTGGGGGAACAGAGGACCCCAGCCAAAGCCCCAGTCCTTAGCTCTAAGCACATGGGCTTAGATCCAAATCCTTTTGAGGAGACCTATGGGTCTCCTTGAAGATGTGTTTTGAGTTCAGACCTCCATGGTAGCAGAAGTGGGTGATTGCAGGGTACAAGTTCTCTGGGAGTCTGACTTTTGGCAGGGTTTGTCCAACCCAGCTGTCAGGGAAGGCAGATTCTGTCTGTCTGGGAAAGAGTCCTGGGGAGTGGGGCAAGTGACCACCCACAAAAGGTGCTGAGGTGTCCAGCTGGTGGTGTGTGGGTTTCCTTGCACCATGGGGGCAGATTCATTCTAAGGATATCTCCTTGGAGCTTCCCTTGGAGATGCTGGTGAGACATGTACTGCTGACTGCTGACATCTGAGCCCTGCTGCCTGCCTGGGAAGGGAGTCCCTGGAGAACCAGCTGCCAGCTTTACCCTGCTATTGCTGAGCATAAGGGTCACCTCCACCTGGTCACTGTGCCAAAGCTTCAGCCACCCTGGGTGTGGGAAGTGCTTCTTGCTTCTGAAGCCTCTGTGGTGTGACTTGCAGATGAAAATCCATTCTATTCCTAGGGCTTCAGTCACCAGGATTTGACAGGGCTGGAGCCACAGAGGCCCTTGTGTCAGTCAGACTTGTGTGCTCCCATGTTCAGGTTGTATGAGGATCAGCAGCTTTTCCAAGGCAGACTCTCCCCATGCTATCTCTTATTTGCACCCATTGAGTTTATTGCTCTCAGACTCTCTGGTCTGAGACTCTTCTCTGATTTTCTTCTCTGCAACCCCCCACTGGGTGCTTTCCAGTGCCTCCCACAGCTCCCTCTATAATCAGATCAGCTCCCCACAGGGATCCATGGAGGGACACTCATTCTCAGTGTCTAACTGATTGGGTTTGTTTCAACACAGCCTGATTGTGAAGAGGTTTTTTCAGGGCTGTGTGGTAGCTCTGCCTTTGGAAATGGAAATGCCCTGCTATTCCAGCAGTTAATCATGGCCTGATGAGCTCTGGCTGAGCTTTGCACAGAGTATTTTCTTTGGAAGGGTTTTATTCTATGTGGTGTGGTTAGGATTTTTTTTGTTATGTGTTTTGTATTCTGTGTGTATTCTGTGTTTGTGTTTCTGCAGGAGGAAACAAGAATAGGGGGAAGAATCAACCTGCAGCCAAATGGCTTGGCTTGACTTCCATGGTCAGATTCCTTCTTTGGGAATGTGGGATCTTCTTTCTTGGGAGGATGTATCCCTGGGTCTGACTTAGTATTTTCTTGGTTTGCATCTTGCATTTGGAAATGGCTCAGTGTTGATCACCTCCTTTATGAGTCTGGTGCAGGATTCTTTGTGGCTCTGTCCTTTCTAGTCTGTTGTAACAGGTTTCATTTACCCAGCTGCACCCTGACTCTGCTCCTCTGCATTGTCTGTGAGCAGTCCCACCTCCACCAGCCTGCCCACAGACTACCTCCAGGCATCACATGGTGCCAACAGGGCTGAGGTATGAGCCCAAGCTACAGCTGGGCAGAAGCAGGATGCTTGAGCTCAAGACCCTGTCAGGTGGCCAGGTCCCATGTCAAGGCTGGAAGTGCCTCTTCCCCATGTCATGGACCTTCTTACACTGGAAATATTTATGTCATCCAGAGGACTTCAGAAACTCAGTCTCCTACTTATCCCAACAGGATGAAGTGTTCATGAAAGCAGACTTTGCTCCACACTCCATCTCCAGCCAGATGTATTCCCCACATGGGCTTTCCTATGAAGCCAGCATTGTCCAGGCCATCCCCCAGTGAGCTCTATCTCCCATCT
The DNA here is from genome assembly GCA_025447755.1 of Corythornis vintsioides. NCBI lineage: Eukaryota > Metazoa > Chordata > Aves > Coraciiformes > Alcedinidae > Corythornis > Corythornis vintsioides. The sequence goes on along the minus strand of JAOEGS010006178.1, from coordinate 45,542 downwards.
GCTGTTTCTATAGCAACCTCTTATCCTAAAGGAGCCTGAAATCCCTTTGTAAACACAGCCTGAGGATATGCCCACAAACACAGGCAGGGAGGATGGCAGGTGCCCCAGAGCCCAGAGGGGTACCCAAGAGCAAGTCAAAAGTCATCTTGTGCCATTCTGGCTTTGCAGGCAGATTTGAGAGAGGTTTTTTTTGCCAGCCCAGCTGGTACTTCAATAACTCTGCTGCTGCTTTGCACTGGGAAGGGTCAGGAGACCTGCTGTGCCTGTCAGCAGCTCTGGCTCTGGGCCACTGCAGGATCTTCATGGCCTGGAACTGATACCTCCCTGGCTCACAGCCCTTGGCCTCCTGCTGACAGCCTTGCATCTATGGAAGCCTTAATCCAGCAATGGAGAGATTCCCTGGAGTTTAATGGGGATGGCTCACCTGTGGTGTGAACAGGGCCCAACCTGCTTTCTGGGGCAGGTGGTGAAACCAGCACTATATGCCACTAGGATAGGAACAGAGTAAATCAACTCAAATATAGTCCCTTCTTTGTGATGGCCCATGAATATTTGTAGCTCCCCTGGTTAAATGATCACAGTTCCTCTGAACACAACTTTAGTGCTGCTCTCCTGTGCCCCAGGTACCCTAAAGTCCCTGGACTGTCTGAGACTGCAGCACTAGTGCATGCTGAATGCACTTGCTGACAGTGATCAGTCTTTATTTGCCTGATGGTGGCACACAAAGGCACCAAGGATGGTGCCAATATGAACAGGTGAGCAGACAGGTCCAGGGATCCAGACATATAACTTGACTTTGTCTGTGTGTTACCTGGTTCCTGCTAAGGTCCTTCAGTTCCTCAGTGGCTGTGTGGGACTGAACTACTTGGGGATATTGTTCTGCCTGTGGATTTTTGGCCTGAAACTTTCTAGAGGAAATCTCATGGGACAGAAAGTATTGTTTTTCTGCCTAGGAGAGACAAAAGGATGGAATAAATCCCATGTGAAAGCTCTGAAAAAAACCCTTTCTGCTCCTCTATCATCACTGAGTAATGGATGGACATCCACATTATGTGTCCAGAGTGGTTTTTAGTGGAGCAGTGGAGAGCAACTGGTTTTCCCCAGTGTGCACACATTCCATACCTTCTGGAATCTGAAAGAAGTGTTTGATGGCAATGTTTCCAGCACAGGCCAGAAGAAATATTTGTCCTTCCTCTGGCCTTTCCTGATAGCTGAAGTAAGGACAGCTGAAAATGCCAGGAATAAGGGTGTCAAATTCTGCTATCCCAGGCAGGCATGATTCACCATGTACGTGGGTGAGCTGATGGAGTCCTTTCAGAGCCACCCAGCCAGGTGGTGCTTTCAGAGGTGCCCAGCCAGTCCTCAAACTCTGTGTTCAACTTTAATGTGCCAGTGTCCATCTGGAGATGTGCTTCTGCCTCTGCCCAGCTCTGTGGTATCACCAGTCATGTGAATGACTTTGGGGAGGTGGAAGTTGTGATTTAGGACTTCATTTCATTCATTCATGATTACTTAAGGGATCAGGTGCGCAAGTAGTGTTCTCCTCAATCCCCTTAATGTCAGGGAATGAGAAGAGAATAAACAGCAAGACCTACCAGGTCAACACCTGGCTTCAAGACTGGTGGCACCGACAGAACTTTGGATTCTTCGACCATGGGCTACTCTACACTGCACCAGGTTTGCTGGCATCAGATGGAACACACCTGTCACGTAAGGGGAAGAGGATCCCTGCACTGGAGCTGTCAGGGCTCATTGATAGAGCTTTAAACTAGATTTGAAGGGGGAAAGGGGATAGAACCCGGCTTGCTGGGATTAAACTTAAGAGCTGCACATCAGTGCCAATTGGACAACATCCCAGAGAGCTACCTGGGGATGCTGCACCAGCAGAGATTAAGTGCACTGTGTCTGGGGATAGGACAACTGCCAGCAAGGAAGCATCAGGGAGACACATTAATAGAATAAAGGGGAGTTTCCCTGGGGAGACGATATGGCCAGTGGCCCAGCTGAGGTGCCTCTACACAAATGCACAAAGCATGGGCAACAAACAAGAGGAGTTGGAAGCCACTATGCTACTAGAAGACTACAACATAGTGGCCATCACTGAAACGTGGTGGGATGAATCTTATGACTGGAATGTGGCTGTTGATGGATGTAAGTTATTCAGAAGGCACAGAAGAGGAAAGAGGGGTGGGGGAGTTGCCCTATATGTTAAGAAATGGATTGAATGTGATGAGATATCCCCAGAAAATACACACCAGCAAATTGAAAGCTTATGGGTAGTAACTAGAAACCAGGGCAACAAGGGGAACCTTGTGGTTGGGGTCTACTACGGGCCACCCTATCAAGTGGAGTCTCTTGATGAAGTATTCCTACTCCAGTTACAGGAAGTATCAAGGTCACAGGCTCTTGTCCTGCTGGGAGACTTCAACCATCCCAACATTTGCTGGCAAAGTAATACAGCCAGCAGTAGACAGTCCAGGAGGCTCCTGGAGTGACTTGATCACAACTTCCTGATGCAGGAAGTAGACACCCCCACCAGAGGGGAAGCAATACTTGATCTAGTAATTAATTACCAATGGAAATGAGCTCATTAGGGATCTCAAGATTGGAGGCAGCCTGGGTGGCAGTGACCATGAACTGATA
>JAOEGS010006178.1:0-42799 GCA_025447755.1 Corythornis vintsioides | reverse complement strand
AGGTGAGGTTGGCCAAGGCTCTGAGCAGCCTGGTCTAGTTGAGGGTGTCCCTGCTCACTGCAGGGGGGCTGCACTTTAGAGGTCCCTTCCAGCCCTGAACATTCTATGATTCTATGATTGTATTTCATTGAAAGGAGCAAAGAGGTTGGGTAGCAGAGGAGCAGAGAAGCTCTGTGGTGCAGAAACACAGAACAATTGGCATGAAATTATACTGATTATTCATGTAGGAAAAGGAAAAGCTCTGGAGGAGGCTCAGACTGCTAATTTCCCTCCTGAGACAGGCACAGAAAGTTCTTTTAGTGCAAAATCCAGCCCCTGGGAAACCCTCTCTCCGTAGCCTAATGGGACTGGTTAGACAGGGTGAGGTGTCAGTGTCTCCTAACGTGTTTATGTTCCACCTCCTCTCCCAGTTTTAGGTCTGGGTGGAAACAGAGAACTGTGTTCTTGACATCTGGTTGTCAGCCCAGACACTGTCACCAGCTGCTCAGCCCTAGAGGGGGGCTGGGGATCTTCACCAGGTGGGGGGCTGAGAGATGATGGTTAGAAGTAAACCAAGAACCATCACCTCTGGAGGTGAAGAAATCATCCTCATGCTAGAGACTGAAGCATCAGAGCTTCCCAGGCAAGCCTCACTGCAGGGAGCCTTGTTTGTTCCTAAGATCTCTGCCAGCTGTTGAGAGGCTGGAAGGGGAGCAAGGAGGACAAGACAGGCTTGTTGCTGTGAGACAGGGAATGACAGCAGCTGAAATCACTTCCCTGCTTTATGATGTGAGGTTTTGTCTGTTGGGTTTTTAGTTTGGGGGGTGGTTTTTTGTGTGTGTTTTTATTTTCCTTTTTTCCCCCCCTTCCTCTCAGGCTTCTGACTGTTTGTACCTGTGAAGGATGGACTCTGAAAGCCAGGGGAGGGAGGTGTGAAAATCCTGACCTTGGAGATGCTGGGAGTGTGATTTGTTGACTTCATTTATTTCACTGCTTTAAGGGTGTGCTGCTGTGTTGTTTTGAAAGCCTAGCCAGAAGTTTAGCTCAGTTTTCAGCCTTTGGTATGGATTGATCTTCAGACCCTACTCCTTTAGAGTTGCTCATTTCCAGTTCAAGCAGCTTGGTGCTGGGATATGCTCCATCCCGGAGGGGATTTGGGCACTTGGGGTTTCTCACCATAAAGGAGTTGGTCAACCTTTGAACACTTGTTCATGTGCAACACGCAGCAGTTTGAAGTGGGTCAGGGTATAAATTACTGGGCAGAGTGAAAATGTCCCTTCCTACCCCCCACTGAGGGGACAGAAGAGCCCAAAGCAGTGACAACTGAGATTTTATTAGAGGGGGAACAGATAGGAAGGTCTTCATCTGACTCACACAGACTTGTATCAGGGGAATCTTGCTTTCAACAAGAAGCATGTAAAGCAGCAAGACAAATGCCCCTCTGCTCACTTAAACAGATTATCTGCCTCAGTAATGAGGGAAGGAAATAAAAGCAAGAAGCAGCTGCTGCAGACCTGCTGTTCAGCTGAGATCCTGGGTACATGTGTTGCTAAACAGAGTGATCCCACCCTGAGAAGCCTGGTCACAGCTCTGTGGGAGTGGGATGAAGTGACAGACTAAACCATGTGTGAGCTCCAGGTAATCGATGGAGAGATCTTCCAGCTCCTCAGGGAGTGTGAGAAGCAGGGACTTTTGGCTGAATTGAGCCCGTGGCTTGGACTGACTTCAGCTTTCCCTGGGAAACCCTCCCCGTGCTTCCCAGCCTGGCTGCTTGCCTGGGTTAGTGCTGGGGTGATGGATGGTGGTTTGGATGGCACCCAGGCAATGAAACCTTGGGCTTGTGCTCCTGGGCACGCAGCATTGCCTGCAGTTGTGTGGGAAGGCTCATATTCCTGCTCTTTCCATGGGCTGTTAAAGGAGATGGGCAGCTCAGAGAAAAGTTGCCTCCCCAGGCAGCCCACAAGAAAACCAAGAGTCCCTGGGGAGAATTCATAGCAGAATATGGAGGGATGAGATGGAAAACCTTTGAGAGCCAAGGCCTAAATAAGCCTGACTGGGAACTGTGTTGTTGGCAGTGGGGCTGAGCTGTGAGGTGTTGGAGGAAGGACATGAAGATGGTTGCTCCATTGGTCAAACCAGAGCTGGGTCATGGACAGGAGCATTGTACTGCTGCTGGCTTTGAGCTAGGGTGAGCAGTTATCCCTGTTTAGCCAGCTCAGCCTGGAAGTCCTGGAAAAGCCCTTGGGAGTCTGTCTGGGACATGAGAAGTGTCAGCACTTAGCTCAGAGGCTTTGGGAGCTGCCTGTTGCCAGTGCTGTGTCAGGGCACAGCAGGGGACACAAATGCAGACAGGGGGCTCGACCCCAGCCTCCCATGGGTCCTGTAGCTTGGTGCTGGCTCCAACCTGGACCAGAAAAACAGCAAGGTGTTCCCTGGGCAGCAAAGCTTTAAACACCCAACACCCTGTTTGTCTGTGTGATCCTGGGGTCTAAAAATGAATGAGGTCAGGCATTATCCAGGTGCCCTCTGGTGTTTAGTAAGGGGCTGAGTTTTCCTATCTCACCAGGGTGCTCACTGGGGCACTGCCCTGTCCCTCTTGTCTTCAGGCAACCTCCACTTCTTGAGCTATGTGGCCTGAAATGAGCTGACTGATCAATAAGTTCGGAGGGTGGGCTGCCCCACGGGCACTTGCACACTGTGTACTGTTGCTTTTCTTCAGAAAACCTGGCTCCTAACAGGACTAAAGGAGCAGCTTTGCAGCTCTGGTGCTGGAGCAGCGTGCTGTCATGCTCTGGTGGCAAAACACTTCAATCCAAGCAAGGAAAAGGTGATGGGACCTGTGGAGAGACATGTGTTCCTGCTCTATTATTTTTATTGTTCTTAATAGCAGCATTTTTAAAAGCCTTCCATTTCCTGATCACACCTTGAAGTGACAAAAGCAGGGCTCCATACAGTGAGAGGGCAGGAGGAGAGACCTGGAGGGGGATGGCAGCAGGGACAGCTTCTCAGGCAGCTGCTTTTGAAGCTCCCTGGCTGTGGACAGAGGGGGTTGTGCTGTGCAGATTGAAGTGTTCCAGAGAAACCATTTGCTTGGTTTAATCCTGATCAAATGGATCAAATACAGATCAGAGACTAAGAAGCAGTAGTCAAGAAACAAGTATTCCAAAGAAAGCATCCACCCTTACCAAGGGAAGTCTAAGTCAAGCACTTTAGATTATTGATCCAGTGCTCAATTTCTTGCTTGGGGTAGGAGCCCTGTGTGGTACTCTCAGCCCATAACACTGTCACCCTCTGTAATCTTAATGTTAGTGCCACGTCTTTCTTGAGTTAGTGTGTCAGTGAGACTGGTCAGGGACCCATGCCAGAGGTACAGCACAAATAGAACCGTGACTGGAAAGCCTTAATATTCCCAATGCTACTTATGGTGAATAGTGTCATTCAGAGGTCCAGACTCCAGTAGGGCTGCTGTAGGCCACATGAAGAAGCAATGGGCCAATAAATGGGATGTGGTCCTAAATGAAAGACCAGGTTAAACGGTAATGGCATCATGATCTACTTCTCCAGAAGGGCTGTATTTTTGTGGCAGGCAGGGTCTATGCCATCCCTGAATAAAAAATTTAAAAAACCCCAAACATCAAAACCATATCTCCTAGGATGGGAGCATGCCTATCCCAACTAAGTGATTCACTTTGGTCTCACCATGGTCCATCTAGAGTGATTTATGGGCAGAAGAATAAAAAACAGCTCTGGTTTTTTTGCTGTCCTCCCCACAACCACCACTGACACCTCTCTCCTGAAGCACCAACACCTTGGTAGCAGCTTCATCTTAACATGGACCAGGGAAGGGACAAGGTGCATTTAATCTTGCCCTGCTGTCCCCAGCTCCTAACCAAAGCAGGGAGGGTGCATTCCCCACCCCCCCAGCAGTCTGGTGGAGAGGGGCTCCTCTAAAACTTAATTTTTGGTGAGATTTTGCAAATTCCTCCCTGTCAGGGGTGGCCTGATGAGTTAGCTGAGTGAGGGGCTGGTGTCCCTGGCTGTAAAGTCACACCAGCTCTGACTGGGACCAAGACCCTGGACCAGGGCCTGGTAGGGCAGCAACCTGCTTTGTGCTTAGAAATCCTCAGGAGCTGCTAAACCAGAGAACTCTGGAGAGATCAGAAGGAATCTGTAATGTCAGTGCTGAGACTTCTTCCATGACAACTTCTGCTTCTAAGCATTAGAGATGAATGTCACCCTGCAGTGGCAGGAAAGGTGGCCCTGGGGAGGAATTACAAATCACTGGTGTTTTGTAACGGGGTAGCTTCTTGCTCTCCCCTCCACCCGTGGGAAGAGACATCTCCCCTGCAGATCAAAACAAAATAGATTGAAGTGAGAGCTCAGATGAGAAGTCTGTCCACCCCGGGAACCCTGTAAATTGCTCTGCCATCTCCCTGGGGATACATACATATTTTGTCTCCATTTGCAAAGAAAACGTGACACAGGGAGGTTTAGAGGCAGCGAGATGGGAGTTCAGGAGAGAGCTGCCTGTGTGGGTGGAAGTGCTGACAACCAGGAAGCCTCCAGTCTAATAGAAAATGCAACCTGATGGAGGCATTTAATGGCAGACATCTGGGGTTTCAATGCCTGACAGTCACAGAATCACAGAATAATTATGGTTGGAAAGGACCTCCTAGATCACCGAGTCCAACCATATCTTAAAAAAACCAAAACAAAAATACACCCCAAACCCAAAACCCCCCACCAAACACAGTCCCCTCCATTCCTGCTCTTACAGTGTGTCCTGAAGCACCTTCTTAATCCGTTTCTTAAACCCCTCGAGGGTTGGTGATTCAACCCCCTCCCTGGGCAGCCTGTTCCAGAGCCTCACCACTCTCTCAGGAAAAAAATTCCTCCCAATATCCAATCTAAACTTCCCTGCTGCAGCTTCAGCCCATTGCCCTGGTTCTGTCACTAGTGACTAAGGAGCAGAGGCCTCACCCACCTCTCTGCACCCTCCTGGCAGGAGCTGGAGAGGGCAATGAACTCCTCCCTCAGCCTCCTCTGCTCCACACTGACCTCACCAGGCCTCAGCACAAGGGCCTGATCCCTGCCCTTCTCCTGCTGACATGTGTGTGTCAGGTGTGTGTGGATGGATGGATGGATGGATGGATGGATGGATGGATGGATGGATGGTAAATGCTGAGAAGAAGAGAGTCCTGATCCAGCAGCTCCTTTATGCATGTGAGAGCAGGTTCTGCTTCTGGGGATTTATAGCTAAGCCTGTGTGTTAGTGATATTTGGAGCAGACCTATTAAATGTGGTGGAAATGATCCAGCCTCCCCATCAGTGATTGCTCTCCCCCAGTAAATCAGGGTATTTCAGATGCACTAGCATGGCTCCTGCCATGCTCCAGTCCATCCCTGGGTGCAGCACTTTGCCTGAGCCAAGCCTGTCTGAGCCCACCATGCAGCATCTCCTACATGCCCTCTCTGACCTTCATGGGCCAAAGCCAGGGCATTTGGCTGTTTTCTCCACTGATCAGTGTAAAAATGACAGATCCTTTGCTTTGTAAAATGGTGGGAGCACCAGCAGGAAGAAAGAAACCAGTTTTGTCTGAATGGAGTGAGGGGGAGAGGGAGAAAATGAAAGGACTCATCCCTGGCAATCTGTGAGCTGGGTTGGTTTCAGTGATCAAAGGTGACATAAGAGCAGTGCTGGGAGAGGAGCTGCTTTAAATAAGTGGGTTTCATCTTAATTGCATCTCTCTAAAGCCAGTGTAGCTGTTGTGTTGAGGAAATCTTTCTGAGCCAGAGCCTGACTGACAGCATGAAGAAAAGGAGGAGAGGGAAGGGGGACAGCATAGCCATGTCCCCACCCTTCTTCAAGGAAGGCTGGAGGAGGCTGAGACTTGCCAGGACACCGTGGTGCATCTGTCCCTGGCACCCTGCTGTGCTGGGATCTTGGTTGTGAGACCTCCTCAGGGACAGCTGTCAGGATGATGGATGCACCCAAAGGGCTGAGGAGTGGCTTCTGCAGGCAGCCCGGGGGGATTTCTGTCCCAAGTCACAGCTGTGTAGGAGGAGGAATAAGACCAGTGGTGACTCTTCTGCCTGCTCAGGGCCTGGCTCTTGGAGTTGCCACATCCACACAGACAAGGCTGGCAGTTGGATCCTCCTCTGGCTTCAGCAATGAGGGTCCCTGCTCCCACCAGCCAAGGGGTCATGTCTCTCCAAGTGCAAACAGAGGTAGCCCATCCCATTGCTGGTAGGAGAGGGTGTCTGGGTCCCCACATTGCAACCAGGCAAAGGATGGCACCTGCAGTGCACCAGGTACATCACCCATGTCACCATCCCCAGTGCCCCTCAAGTCTGCTGAGGCCTCTGCTCTGCTCAGGCTCTGTCCTTCTGCTTGATTTGGAGCTGGTAACCCCAAGACCTGTGTGTGCACATGCAGCAATATCCCTCTGCCACCTTCTGGACTATGAAAGTGGCTGATGGAGCACCTATTAATTATCTCCTTTCAATTAGCAGGGGCTGGCAGGACATGGGGTTGTTATGAGAAGGAGAAGAATGGCACTTGCAGAGCACAATCCTCTGGCTCAGACTCCTAAGGGGATACAATTTCATTGTCAGCCTCCTGGCTCAACTGTTAGACCTGGGGATGAAACACTCTGGAACAGCTTTACTCCATCACAGACCTGGGAAGAGACAAGGTGGTGGTCATGGGGACCAGCTGCCCAAGAGCTGCTTAAGCCCAGCCGCTCATGGAGGTAGGTGGGCTTGGTTTCAGAGTGCCTGTGAGGATGGAGATGAAGGAGAAGACAGAAGTACAGTCTAGAGGTGTGAACCAGGAGAGGGAGTGGGAAATGGGGTTACATGGAGACCCAAAGGGAGATCTGGGCAGGTTATGAAGTATTTGCTGGCTTTTCTTCTTGCCAGCTGGCTAAACTCTCCCTTTCCAACAATAGTGGTTTACAGCAGCTGCATTGTGGCTGGAAGGCTGGACCTAGACTTGTCATGGAAGTGATGGTGCTCATGCTGCTCTTCTATAATCAGCTGTCTTCATGACTGACTGTTTTAAGGGTCAGAGCTGTTGGCTCTGTGGCCTTCTACAGGGCTGAGGGTCTTCTGTGGAGGTTGTGCTGGTGGATAAATGAAGAGGTTCTTGTCTCAGCACACTGAGATCTGTAGCACCCTCTCAGAGCCAGTTGGATGTGCCCTGGAACCCACTCAGGGTCCCAGATTCCCTATCTGAGACTCAGAGGCACAGCACAGGCTGAAAGAGGGCTTGGATGAGATTGCTGGGATGAGATTTCCTTGCTGCATCTCAGCAATGCCTTGGAGAGCCCTTCTCCAGCTGTGGGCAAAAGCAGGTGGGGACAACAACAAAGCCAAGGAACTTCAACATCCCCTGGTGACAGAGATTGCCCTACATGGTGGGGCTGGTGTATGATCAGCCCAAGCCAAGTAGCACTAATGAGCAGTTGATTACTATAATCACAGCTTCACCTGCTCATCAGGAGAAAGGAGCATTTCCTAATCAGCTCCTGGAGGGGCCCTGGAGAGTGGCCCAAGGTCGAGGAATTGGAGAAATACCTCATCAGGCAGGAAGGGGACGTTGGTCTTTGCACGTGTTGGGCATGGCAAGAGTTGCTCCCCTTCCTTTTTTCTTTTTTTTTTTTTTTTTTTGTTTAGGCACCCTGATAACATCTTTGTAAATTCACTCCCTGGCCCAGCAGCCGAGTGTCCATGAGAGCCAGCGGAGAGCATGGTGGGCTGCAGAGCACTGGGGGCTCTTGGGCAGGTTTGGGGTGTTTGCTGGCTTGTCGATGGGCTATGAATTTTGAGCGTGGAGCCAAAGCTAGTCCACAGATGACCAAGAACATGGTGCTGGTGCCTCAGGTCATTTGGTCAGAGAGCTCTTCTACTCTGTAACACAATTCTAGTTCAAGATGTGGCTGTAGTTCAGCAGGGGAAAAGCTTTGCCTGCTGCAGGAATGCAGCTCTCCCTGGGAAGCAACCCCACATTTCATACCACTGAGAAGTGCTCAGGAACCCCCTTAATAGTCAAGCGATGGCACAGGCCACATAGCCTCCCTGTGCCTCAGTTTCCCCCCTGACTTTGATTGCTCCTAGAAGCTGCTCAGAACTGGCCCTTCAGCTGAAACCCAGGGAAAGCAGGGAAGGGCTGAGCCTCCCCAGGCTAGAATTAACTTCACCCTGGGGTAGAATTATCTGCTTTGCCCTTTGTTTTCAGCTGCCTTTGGCTTTCAAGCCCGTCCCTCCCCTGCCAGCCCGCTCCTCAGCCCCCCAGCGTGTCCTGCCAGCCCGGAGCGGGACCGGGACGGTTGCATCAGCCACACGCCGTCCTCCATCGGCATTCCTGCTGCACAGCCCCCAGCATCGGGCTGCAAATCACACTAATTTCCCTTCCCAAGCCCTCCCTGTAATTTAGCAGCAATGTCCTGTACTCGGATATTATTAGCTGCGTGTTACGTGAACAGTTGCCCTCTCTCTGCTGCCGGGGGGAGATAATGAGTTCGGCAGGGACGGACCCAGCGCCTTTGTCTTTATTGTTTCATTGACCTGGCTGGCTGGGGTTGGAATGGCATTAAACAGGCTCTGCTTAAGCCAGTCTCATTCCTTCTTAGCTGTCACCAGCAGCTCAGAGGGGATCCCCAGACCTCTGCACTACCGGAGCAGAGGCAATGGGTGTAGGGCCTTCTAGCCTCCAGGAAGCTCTGATGAATTTCAAGACCCTCAAGAGGTTCAAAGCCATCCCCCCACTCTTTTGTCCCACCCCATTCTTTTAAGGTTTTCTTGTACTAGACAGAACACAAGGTGACCTTGAGCCTAAGGCACACCTCGCATACACCTGCACATGTTTCTGTCACAAACAGAGAGAAGAATGAGCTGTGAAAAGATAAGCTCCAAATACTCTGACCTGCCTCAACCTGTGGCTGTCCATGCACTGAGCAGCTCAGTCTGTGCTGTGCTGCCTCCCCATTGTTTCCTCCCCATGCCTCATCTTCCAGCCAGCACACCACTTCCAGCCCATGCAGGATGTTACATGTGGAATTCTTGGCTCCACAGCCACGGGGCTTGGCCTCCAGTTCCTCCTGCTCCTCCATCATAGATCAGATATCTAAACAGCCAAATGCTTAGAGTGTTCCCACTTTCCAAAGGACAATTGGATCTTGTCCCAGCAGGCAATAAGGTGTTAATGAGGTTCCCACTCCAGCAGGGTGGTCTTTAGGATGTTTTTTAGTCCACATCAAGGAAAACGGACTCCAGCCAGCAGGCAGGAGGAGGTAGGATTGCCTTCAAGAGGCAGGGGATCCCCAGGTGAGGGTCTGTACACCAGCCCTCATTACACTCTCCCATCTGCTACTGACCACACTTGGAGATGTTTTTGCACTTGATGCCATTATTGGTTTTCTGAAGATCTCCTGCCTTAGCAGGTTCATGAGCAGACCGTGCTGCTGGGTATGGACAAGGGCAAAATGCAAACCCTGGGGACCCAGGGAATCACAGAATGTCTTTGGTTGCAAGAGACCTTCAAGGTCACCTAGTCCAACCTTTGACCAACACTGCCAACTCCCCACTAAACCCTGTCCCTGAGCACCAGGTCCACACACCACTGAAATGCCTCCAGGGATGGTGACTCCACCACTGCCCTGGGCAGCCCATTCTAGTGGTTCAGAACCCTTTCAGGGAACAAATGTTTCCTAATAACCAGCATGAACCTCTCCTGGAACAACCTGCAGCCATCCCCTCTGGTCCTGGCAGCAGGGAGAAGAGGCTGTTCCCCACCTCAGTCCAAGGAGCAGCCCAGGAGCATATCAGGGAAGGAGGACAGCACAGAGAGAGAGAGTGAAACGGCAAGGACAGAGCTTCTTGGATAAGAATTGGAGGACACTGCTGGAAACCCAGCTTTGTCTCCCTGGACACTAGCAGAGAACATTTTCCTTCTTCCCACGTAGTCACCAGGAGCCTTGTTTTGGTGATAGAGAGGAGCTGACACTCCAGCTTCGTTCATTTTCTGCTCGCACTTGTACTCAGCGGGGCCAGGAGTTTGTGGAAAGGATTTGCATCTGCCTAAGTAAACATATTAGAGATTCAGTCTGTAGAGGAAGACTTAGAAGATAATCTTCTGTTGACCCTTCTCTTCCTGATTACCAGCCTTCCCTTGAGCACACGCTCAGCTCCACAGCAGGGATCACAGATGCTGGTTTTTTCTCAGCTCAGTTTCTGCAAGAATGTAATATTCCTGATGATAATTAAAGATAAAATCCAGGGCTTTGCTACAGGCCATCTCTGCTGGTGATCCAGGAACTTAATCTGAAGCTTACTAAAGTTTTTGCTAATTTAAAACCAGAAAGGGCCATCAGGCTGGGGTTAGTAATAAAGGGAGGGAAGAGAAAGCCCCAACCAGACTGAGTCAGACCAGCCTGTGCTGTCATTTCTTCTGGCTTTGATTCAGTTCTCCTGGGAAGACATCCAGCCAGGCCCTGCTCCTTCTCCATATCACCTGAGGTTGCTCCACCAGCTGATTTCAAAGGCTCTGTGTTGGCAGAGATCTCTGATATATCCTGTGTTCACCTGAGAACACAAAATAAAGTAAAATAAAGTGAAATAAAGTAAAATAAAAAAAAAAAAAAATATCCTTTCCAACCCCTACCATCCTGGGATCTTGTGACTTCTATAGAGTCTGTCTGGAAGGATGTGGTAGTGGTGACAGCTTCTCATTCCTGGCTGAGATGCTGCAGGGGCTGGATTAGCACTGGTTTCACTGGCTCTTTGTTTATTAAGATCCCTCCAAAATAAACAAGTGAGGTGTGGAGGAGGTGAGCTCACCTTGGCTATTATCAGCACTGTGATCAGAGCCACTCTGTAATTGCTGGAGATAACAAGTTGATCTTTATCCCACTGAAATCAGGACTGGGCCAACTCCACCCTTCCCTCATGGCTTACTGGCCAGCAGCAAAAAGCAGTTTGCCCATGGAGTGTGCAGGGGAGCTGTGTCCCCCTGCTCCTGGCAGCAGGATCACAGTGCCAAGTCCATGTTTCCTGTTAACCTGTTTCCCACCAGCACAGTGACCACCTGGTGTCTCCTGTCTCCTGGGGGCAGAGGTGGACATGTCTTCTCTAAAACTTTTGGAGAAGGAATACTGGATGTGCTGTCATTTGTAATGCACAGAGCTGAGCAGCGTCCAGCTAAAGGGCAGCAGATGTTGTAGGTGGCCATTGGAAGTCCCTGTTTTTATAGAATTTGATGACAATGTGGCCTAGGCAAGACTTGGAAAACCAGAAGGCAGGAGAAAAGGAAGGTCTCCCCAGGATGGGGATGACAGGGCACAGCTGCCTGCACAGAAACAGCTGGAACAGGAGCTGGATGAACACTCCTCCTCCTCCTGCTCATCCCACCCTCAGCCCAGCAGCTGCAAGGTGCTTTCTTTTGGAGGGAGGCTGGGTATGGAGGGAATACCAAGACAAGAGATGTAAAGAGCTGGCCAAAGAGGGCAGTGAATGCAGAAAATTGAATCCTGGTACCCCAGGGCAGTGGATTTGTGCACTCAGGACATGCCAGGGGAGCACCCCAGGGAATGGGGGTGAGATGATCTCTCAGGGTGCCTTCCCTTTTTGCTTTCTTCAGCATGTGGATATCAAGGTCCTTCCCTGTTCTCCTAAAGACCAAGGCAATCATGAGCAGCCTTAAAAAGAAATTACAGTCTGATGACTTGTTTTGGTTTTCTTTCAACAGCTGCAGAAGGTTTTAATGCCAAATAAAAAATGGGGAAATAATCAGCCATTTACACCAGACTCTGACATTTTGTGCTACACAGGCCACACAGGAACAGATCCAGGTGGGGTTGGAAAGTCTCCAGAGCAGGAGACTCCACAGCCTCTCTGGGCAGCCTGGGCCAGGCTCTGGCACCCTCCCAGGGAAGAAGTTTCTCCTCATGTTGAGGTGAAACTCCCTGGGTTCCAATTTGTGCCCACTGCCCCTCATCCTATCCCAGGGCACCACTGAACAGAGCCTGGCCCCTTCTCCTTCACCCCCACCCTGCAGATACCTGTAAACATCCATTAGATCCCCTCTCAGGCTGCTCCTCTCCAGGCTGAACAGTCCCAGGGCTCTCAGCCTTTCCTCACTAGAGATGTCTCAGCCCCTTCATCATCCTCACAGCCTCCATGGGACTCTGCCCAGTAGATCCCTGTCCCTCTTGAACTGTGGGGCCCGGAACTGGACACAAGAGCATCACCTCAGAACTGGAGAGGGTAGAAATGGCCACCAGGCAAAAAAACTGGCAGATATCACAGATCCATCTTCAGAGAAGAAAAATCCAAGCTTGCAGGGAGAAGACCCCTGAGCATGGGCACCTTTGTGGGCACGTTCTGCCAGCAGGAACACACTTGAACACCGGGCACGTTCAGCCTGTGGTCTTTTCTCTTTTCAGATTCTCCTAATAGGAAATCAAATGTGTCTTGATTGAGTGTAACAAGGAGAAATGGGAAGTGCATGGCACAGGACTGATGATAGGAAATCTCTCTCCTGCTCTGCCTCAGGAACTTCTTTCCTCAAGATTGCCAGGCTCCCAGCTTCTCCAGAGGGAAGTAGCAGATGCTCTCTGCACTAGTCGGACAAGACGTCCTTGACGCCAGGCACATGGGTGCCATGTAAGCAGCCCCCCTGGTATCTCTGACTTGGTTCCATGTGTTAGATGGTGTCTGCTCCCTGAATCTGCAGCCAGAGCCTTTCAGGAGATGGAGGCCAATTCCTCACACGTTGAGCAGTCTGGGAGTGATTTCACGCCTCCTGGCTGTACCACAGCCGTGCCCGGAGAACCTGTCCTATTGCAGCACGGCTGCTAAACATCAAACAGGACTGGAAGTTTGCAGCATTTAATTTCCCATTTAGCCAAGGCAATTAAAAGCATCACCATGTAACACGACTGATTTTCTCCTGCATTTTTATTTGCCTGTGTCCTGAAAAGGGCGGCTTAGAAGCAATTGCATCCATCCTATGGCAGTGTCCTGCTGCAGCATGAACAAGCCCAGCTACTTGCCCTGTCAAGGGCATCTGAATATCTTCTCCACAATTACAGAGCACTGGGTAATAAGAGGATGCCCTAACCCACCTCAAAAACCACTGTGCTGGCACATCTCCATAGGAGATGGCTGCTCTGGTGTTGGCATAGCCTGTAAAGGCAGCAAGGGAAAGAGGATAAAAATGAGTTTTGAGGATTGGGCCACTGATCGGGGTGGGAAGGTAGAGAGAAGGTGGAGCCAGACTCTTCTTGGATATGTTAAATGGAAGAAAGAGAGCAATGGACACAAGTGGTGACTGGTGAAATTCCAAATTCACCCTCAGGATGGTCAGACATTGACAAAGGGGCCCAGAGACGTGGGGAATCTCAGGCCTTAGAGATATTCAAGACTTGATTGAAGTCAGCTCTGCTTAAGGGGTGTTGGATCAGAGACTTCCAGAGAGGTTCCTTCTAATGTACATTATTCTGTGACCCAAGGAACAAATCCTGTCTGGGCATGGCACCATCAAACTGTAGGATACAGTCCTGGCCTTACTGGCTGTCCACAACTGGAGGATGCCTGGGAATATTTTCCCCAGCATCCAACTGGTGGATACATCCCAGTAGAGTGAGGGTCAGAGTTTTCCTCTGTCTCCCTGGAGCTCCTGTGGACTCCAGACCTGTCACTGAATCTGCTTGGCTGAGGCCATGGGATGTTTGTAGGCTTCCCAGTCAGTACCAGAGGTGTGATGGGTGCTGGGTGGGGGACAGGCAGCCCTGCCAGCTCTCCCTTCTGGAGTGGGAGGGGGTTGCACAGCAGCACCAGGAAGGGTTACAGGGAGAAAGACCTCCTGTTTGAGACCAGACACAACAGGAGTGCCTCCAGGCATCAGTTTCTCTCTAAAAACAAAGACAAATGGCACAAATGTCTGTAAAACAGCAGAGAGAAGTCTGCATAGGGTGGGAAAGGGACTTCTGAAAGCAGGGTAGAAATTACCCAGCTCTGTACCAGCATGTGAAACATGTTCCCAGTGCAGGTCATCCCTCTGGCTGGCCATTCCCTGATCCCTGACTGTTCCTCAGGGCACATCCAGGTATTTACTGTCAGTGCTGGCTCGGGGGGGGTGGGTGGGGGACTCTGAACTGTGTTTCCTTCCATTCCATTATCTCTGGGAGCTGTAAAGTGCAGCGGCAGAGGTGGCTGTATCATTTCCATTTGTTCCCTGGCAGCCAGCAGGTTTTTAACCAAGTAATTAAGGGTTGGTTTTGCTGGTACCTGAGAATCAACCAGTGAGGCAGAGATAAGGTAATAGCAACCCAGCAGGTACTCTGCTATTATTTCTGGCTATGAATTAATCACAGGCACTCTGGGTCTGAGAACAGGCACCTTGATCATTTGCGATGACAATGAGACTTTCAACCCCTTATGCTCTCTTTTTCTCCCTATAAATACTTTGGAGACTGCAGACTTAATGAGTAGGAGTTCAGGCTCTTCCCAGAACACTAATAGCATCCAGTTAAGAGAAAAATCCAGCCCTTTATTTTGTGCCTGCTGTAAAAACCTGTCTCTGTTAACTGCCCCCATGGCTGGGGTCCACTGAGGGAGACAGACCTCTCCAGTTCACAGGGAGATCCAAGCTGTTCCCTCAGAGAGCCTGGGAAAGATTAAAAGCAGCTAAAAGCAAAACAGTCTGGCTCGATGGATGGCATTTGGATGCTGTCATGTCATGGCTGCTGGCACTGGCTTTCCTAAGAGCTGTAGCACATGTCTCATGAAAACCAGTGCTTTGGGTAAAGCATGGAGGAGTCACCAGCTGAGCTGAGGATCACACCTTGCCTTTCTCCTTTGTGTTTTACAGCTCCACAGTGATGGGGGATGAAGGGCCAAACTTGGAATGAGGTTGGATGGCCCTGAGAGGCTCAGAGGAAAAAAAAAAAACCAACCCAAAACATTAAAGCAAAGTGGATTATTACCTTTTGAAGCCAGGTATGTGCTTTCTGGACCCTTGCAATTCACTCTTTTGGATGAGAAAAGGGAGGGAATTCAAGACTTCTCATTCCTTTGCCCAGAGCAAGCCTGTATCTTGCAGGCTAAAGTCACATATTGTTTATTTAATAATAGATTTGTTAAGGTTGGAAACAACCTTCAAAATTATCAAGTCCAACTGTCTTCTAAATATCAAGGCCACTAACCCCTGTCCCAAAGTGTCACCTCTGGATGTTTGTTGAACCCCTCCAGGGATGGTGATTCCCCCCTTCCTGGACAGCCTATTCCAAGGCCTCACCACTCTCCCAGTAATTGTTCCTCATGTCCAACCTAAACCTTCCCTGGAGCAACTTCAGTCCATTTCCTCTTGTCCTATCACTGTTAACGTGGGAGAAGAGACCAACACCACATCACTGCAGCCTCCGTTCAGATGGATGTAGAGAGCAATGAGGTCTCCCCTTAGCCTCCTCTTCTCCAGGTTGAACAACCCCAGCCCCTCAGCAGCTCCTCAGCCATGTTCTCCAGACCCTTCCCCAGCTTCATTGCCCTTCTCTGAACTCACTCCAGCATCTCAATGTCTTTTTTTATACTGTGGTGCCCAAAACTGAACTCAATCATCCTTTCAGGGATGGTCATCCCACAGGAATGGGCACCATGGCATGAGCACCGTGGGGATGAGATGACACAAACACAAACAAAGCCAGGATTTGTCCCTCCTGCTTTCTGGAACAGCAACACTGATGGTGCTGAGCAAACAGCCCGATGTGCATCCCAACAGGCACCACTTGCCTCGTTGCTCTAGGGCTAATGCATTTCTGTTTATAAAGGAGGATTATGATGAAGAGAAAGACTTAGTATCCCCAGGCTCCTTCCAGCATTTCCCATCTCTGGAAAATGCAGTGGGTCAACAGCAGGTAACCAGAGTCAAGTCAAAATTCCATGTGCTGATGCTGCAAACTCTGAGGTCCCTGTTGGGCAAAGGCAGGTATGAGACACACTTAGAAATCCACCACATTGCAAGCTGGAAAGTCTCCTTCTCTGGAGACATTCAAGACATGCCTGGATCTGTTCCTGGGTGACCTGGTCTAGATGATCCTGCTCTGGAAGGGGGGTTGGACTAGATGACCTTCTAGGTCCCTTCCAACCCCTAACATTCTGTGATTCTGTAATTAACACTCTGACCTGTGCTCAGGACCCTTTGCTGTCCTCACTACACACTGGGTGACATGGCTGTGAGTGGAAACAGGGATGGTACAACTGGGCCATTGTTGTTTTGGGTAAGGGTTTTTTTTCCCTCTTGGTGGAAGGATGATCTACTCAAAGGTAGAAACAGAAAATCAAAGCTGAGTTCTGTGCAGGCTCTCTAGCCCTCACTGATATAATTAAATCCCAGTTTTTAAGGCTCTGGGCTTTATTATGCTCTCAGCAAAACAGGACTAACAATCTTCCCTCTGTATATTTACACTGCAAACTCTTTCATGGCAGGACTATCTCCTAGTTTGTCCAGCTGGGAATTAGAGGTTTCATTTTCAGATGGAAACTCATCACATGCTGTGTTTTAACAAATAGTAAATTCCCATA
Source organism: Corythornis vintsioides (assembly GCA_025447755.1). Taxonomy (NCBI): domain Eukaryota; kingdom Metazoa; phylum Chordata; class Aves; order Coraciiformes; family Alcedinidae; genus Corythornis; species Corythornis vintsioides. The sequence continues at coordinate 26,240 of JAOEGS010006178.1, read as the reverse complement.
TGTCCCTAATGACTCAAAGAGGCAGGATAATTCCCTCCAGTTTCCCCACCCAAACAAGCAAAGGAAACAGCTGCCACAACTGACAGACCTTTCTGAGCTGAAAAATCTTTCCAGCATGGGCTGAACTGGAAAACTCAACACTGACTTTCAGTGCACTCCCAAACTACTTAACTCCCAACATGGGTCAGGTAGGATGTTTCCTTTAGATACTCTGATAGATTTTGTTTTCTTTTTAGCTAGTTAACCTTTACTTGAACTTTTATTTTCTAAATTTAATTAATTACATTTTAAAAAATCATCATTAAAAAAAAGCACTGATGTATGAAACGGGATTGTGCTATTTTTAGAGCCATATTAAAGAGGAAAAAAAAAGGTGGACTGTATCAAAGTGTTTATTCAAAGCTTGTGCAGACAAAATAGCAGGTTTTGGCAAAAGTTTGGCAGGTTGACCTACTTCTAACCCACTTTCCCCACCTGCAGATGGACCTTTATTACAACAGCTTGAGGAGAATGAAGATGGGTCCAGTCAGGGTAGTACTACCTACTGATAGAAAATTATTTCCTAGACTTATCCAGAACTTTAACTCAGTGCTGCCTCATTTGACAGACAGCACAGCCCAGGAAATTCCTTCACGTTCAAGTGGTAAATATTTAAATACTGGTTTCACCAGCAAATAGCTTCTGAGCCAAAAAGGGCTTGCTGGGTTTATTTGTTAATTTTTTCCTTTATTGAACACAGCTGGACAGAGAAAAAGGACAAAACACAGCAATAATAAAGAGGTAGCTTCCCAGACATCCCTGGGGGAACCAGACTTAGAAACCCTCTCTTATCATCAGCAGGAAGGATTCAGCTGAGAGACACAGAAAGTAGTGCTGGGAAGTTCTTTTGCATGATCTTGGTGTCCATTCTCTCAGAGATGCCCAGAAATGCTGGAGTGAGAAACAGGGCAAATTAAAAACGCAAATTAAAAAAGACTTTTCCTGGTGAACCCCAGACAAACTGTATTTTCTGGTGTACCCTTTGTAATCCAGCTCTGGCAAGTGTCTCTTTTGGGTCTGTGATGTGGAATGAGACTTTGGGGGGCTTGGCTGGAGGGACTGACCCTGCTCTGAATATCCAGGAGGGCAGGAGAGAAGCTTCAGCTGTCTTGAATAGCACCAAGAAATGACAGTTAGGAGGTAGATGGTGCACCTCACACACACATGTGCAAAAGGGTGGCAGTGGAAGCCTCAGAGGATTTGAACCAAGCAGAGGGTTGAACATTTTCACACGTTCTCTTACATTCAAGACCTGCCTGGATGTGTTCCTGGGTGACTTAGTCTAGGTGACCTTGCTCAGGCAGGGGGGTTGGACTAGATGATCTTCTAGGTCCCTTCCAATCCCTAACATTCTATAATTCTATGAAGAGTGAGCTGAGCTCTTCCTGGTGATTAAACTGGGGTTAAACCTGTGCCCAAACATTTTTCTGCACCCACAAGGGCAAGGAGTTTGGAGGGGTTTGGTTTTTTTTGTTATTGAGACAAGCACCAGACCACTCTGTACACAACCCATGTACTACAGGCTCCTAAATTCCACCTCAGAACCCACCCAGCTCCTCTCCCAGTTCAAGGTTCCCAGAGATGAGTGTCATTCTCCTTGAGTTTGCTCTTCCCTCTTATCTCCTTCCCTGCTAAAGATACATTCCCTATGTCTTATTTGCATTTGTCTGGCTTCATCTCTCAGCCATTGGCTCTTGTTCCAGCTTTCTCTGATAGATTAAAAAGCTCTTTAGAAACTGGTGTTTTCTGCTGCTGACGGCACTTATGCACTGTAATCAAATCACCTCTTGACCTCCTTTCTGATAAGCTAAATAGACTCTTTCAAAGTCTCGTTGGACTTTTTTTCTCTTGCTCTCAGATTATTTGCAGGCTCTCTCCTGCAGCACTCAGCCCTGTGCAGAGCTCCTGACCTCCTGCTGGGACAGGGAGGGGGGGGAAATGGGGGTTTTAAAGGAATGAGGGAAGTTGTGTCATAGCTGAGGCTTTGGCTCAGGATCTGGCTTCTCTGCAAGGGCATCTATCTAGTCCACAGCCCACCTGGTACCCGTGGTGTTCTTCCCCTTCATTTCCACACACCAAAGCTCACCCTTCATCAAACCAATCACTCTTCAACCTCCTAGTTAGGGCACAAACTCTCTCAGCTCACCCTGATTCCCCAGGCAGGAATGCTTCTCTTCAGACCGTGCACCAAGACCAGCAAGAACTCACCAAATAGAAGTGACCTGCTGTTTCCTGGGGACTTGTGACTGAGCTCAGCTCCAACAAATGTGCTGCTCTTCTCTTCCACCATCCTCTTCAAGAGCACATCCTCTTCCACTCTTCTCCTCCACCCTTTACTACTCCACCCACCTTCATGGACCTGCAGCCCTTCTCCTTGGGATACAACAGCAGCATCCTCACCCTGCAGAGGTGTCTCCCCACCCTCAGAGCCTTTCTTTGCCACAGGATGACCAAGCATCTTCACTGCAGTATTATAAGGACTGCAGGGATGTGGAAGATCTTCCACAGACAGAAGTTCTCAGCCTTTAGCTTCTAGCTCCATCATTATCAGAGATCCTCCACTGCTTCCACAGTGTCCATATTTTTTTGTGATGAAGTGAGGAGACCTGCATTTGAAGCTGTCCCTCAGTGCAGCAGGCTTGGAATGACTCCACTGTCTTTTTTTTTCCCCACTGCTCAGAGGCATTCAAACCATATTTAATTAAACCCACATCAGAGAGATGTTAGCAAGCTTTCTGCAATTAACAAGGTGGAGAGGACTACGTGTCATGGGGGGAAATGAGCAGACCTGAAATGGTTTTGCTGACAATGTTTTCCTCAGTGTCAGATTAATTGCCACTTTTCTTCCAATTTACAGCAGAGCTCTGGGCACAGACAGGTCACAGCACTCCAGTCCCATCCCCTTTTCTGGTTTCCTTTCTTTCTTCGTATTAAGAGAAAGGATAGGATTGAATATTTCCTTAGACATCTGACTTGAATTCAATCCTGATACCTGAATCATGTTGGGCTCTGTCTGCCAGGCCAAAGGAAAATGAGGGGCACTCAGACTGGACCTGGATGTAGTGTTCTTTTAGGATCTCCACTCTCCTCTTCCTTACCCATTCTGTGGGATACGCATCAGCTTTTTCTGTTGTTTGAACACCTGCACCAAACCATGACTGGCTCAAATCAACCTCCAATGGACTTGCTCAGGCCCTCTCTGTTTGGAGCAAGTTCAATGAGTCAGATGGTGATCCACCCTGATGTGCCTCCAAGGATATCAATTTGAACTTGCAGAAAGCCACAGGGATCAGATACAAGGAGAGATGACTCTCCAAAAGCATTAGGAGACTTTTCTAGCTAGAGTACTCCCCTTGCATTATAGGATCCTAGAATAGGAGGGGTTGGAAGGGAGCTCTGGAGATGATGGAGTCCAATCCCCTGCCAGAACAGGGGCACCCAGGGCAGCCCACACAGGAACAGATCCAGGTGGGGTTGGAAAGTCTCCAGAGCAGGAGACTCCACAGCCTCTCTGGGCAACCTGTTTCTGTTCCCTCTCACAGGGAAGAAGTTTCTCCTCATGTTGAGGTGGAACCTTCTCTGCTCCAGTTTATCCCCATTGCTCCTTGTCTGGGCACTCCAGAGCAGAGCCTGGCCCCTTCCATCTGACACCCACCCCTCAGATATTTACAGACATCAGTAAGGGCCTCCTGGCTCTCAGGATGTGCCTGTGGAGTCCTTCACTTCCAGAATCAGTCAAGTCTAGGTGACATTTCCAACCTTGGCAATCCTTCCAGGGGTGTCCTCAGCTCCATTTCTCCTCCCCGTCTAAATACGGCCCCAATTCCACTAACACAGCACATTTCCCTCTGCCAAGGCCGGGCACCGGGGTTTGGTTTCTTCTTTGCAAGCCACAAACCAGCACACTGGAGATGCCTCCCCACCCTGGCCAGGCTGCTATGACAACAGCGTGAGGCTGAATCACCCGGACGAGAGGCAGAGAATTGTGATCACCTGTTCCCGGCTCGTTCAAATGAAATTTTATTAGCGCTGCTGGAGGTACATTAGAGAACAAAGCGTGAAGCATCCACACATCAGGCTCAGCTAATCGGCACAAGCACTGCCCGAGCCCGGTGCTGCTTGGCCAGTCAGCATTTCATAGCCTCCGAGAGAATGTTTAGAGAGATTTCTACTTAAGTGTGAAAGATTCAACACCACCCCTCCCCCCCAAGATTTCTACTGAAACAAAGCATTCGTGGCTTTGGCATCTTGCTGACAACACTGGATTTTTGAGTGTAGGATGTTTGTGGTCAGTGGAGGGACAGTCTGGATCCAGGAGGATGGTTAGAGAATTGAGTGATGGCAAACATGCCTTTTGAAATATTTATATATTTTTTTAAACCCCAACAATAAATAAGAAGGGGAAGAGAGAGGAGAGCTGGTCTGTCATGTTACAGACAAACAGGAATCTGCAGGGTCATCATTCATTCAGCCATACCCTATAAATCCATACATGTTTGTGCTGGGCAGGTGCATTAGCCACAGCATCCATTTCCAGCTGCTAAGAGAGCAGTTCCACTTGGTTTCCTCATTCCATTGTTTCTTCTGACACAAGGGCACCAGAAACCAGACTCTCTAATCATAAATCTGCTTCATGTGTCCTTTTTTAGCCATAAAGCCCCATGGCAGCACAAAAATGGCTTAGTGTCAATTCCAGAATACCCCTAAATGTGAGTGTCTGGCACTCTTTTTTTCTGCTCAGTCTTTGCCAAATATACTGGTTGTTTTCTTTCCTGAAGTCTTTCATGCCCTAATCTCAGTCACCCAGAAGACTCTAGCAGATATAAAGGGCTGCTCAAGTGGGAAGAAGCCCATTGTATTTATTAATCACAGTCTTTGTCAAAAGGTGGTCACAACATTCCAAGGGATTATATTTTATTGGTTTTTTTCAAGAATTTTGTCCAGATTTTAACACTCAATAACAAAAAGAAAATAAAGAAACAAACAAACAAAAAAAGAAAACAAAAAAAACCCCAAAGAATTTCACTAGGGTATTTTCCAGCACTTCAAGATTTTCTACCAGGAGTATCAATGGCATTTTCACACCACTTGGGGATTTTTCTGCCAATGCTCCTTGCTGATAGTGCCCAAATAAATATAAGCTGAGTTGAGGCAGAAGCTGACAGGCAGCACTGTTGGCAGCCACACTAATAGCTGAGCGGTTTTCCTCTGGAGATGTTGCATATGCATGAGTGTCTCGCTGAGAACGTTTCCATCTGCTCCGTGGTGAGCAGAAGATGGGGGTATTCCACGAAAGCCACGCTGAGACCACTCAATCAACCAATAAAACCCAACCCAGAGCAATCTGCAAACAAGAGGTTGAGATGCACAGACACCAAAGGCTGCTGTGGAGTCGGGGCTGTTCCTTGCAGTGCCAGAGCATGGAAAGCAGCACCACTCCTCACCTGCCTCTCTACGTGGCACTGGGATTCGGCTGGGTGCAAGAAGGGACTCCTAAAAAGGCAGCTTCAAAAGGCAGTGAGGAAGAAAATAAACCATCCCAAGAGGGAGAAGGGTGAAGTGTGACAAGGTACTCACAGTCAACAGCAAGACCTCTCCCCTGTCAGAGATGGGCAGACAGGGAGGTGCTGAAAACTGCTGAATGGACATGCCCAGAAGCCTGGCTGGAGCTCAGTAACTAGCAGTGTAGCCCAGGGGTCAATACTGGGCCCAATCTTGTCCAACATCTTTATTAATTATCTGGATGGTTGGGCAGAGTGTACCAGTTTGCTGATGGTACAAAACCAGCAGGAGTGGTAAAGCTGGTGAAGGGTCTGGAGAAAACATGTGAGGAGCAGCTGAGTGGCCTGGGGTTGTTCAACCTGGAGAAGATGTTGAGATGAGACCTCATTGCTCTTTGCAGCTGCCTGAGGGGAGGTTGCAATGAGGTGGTGTTGGTCTCTTCTCCCAGGTAACCAGTGATAGGACAGGATGAAATGGGCTGAAGTTGCTCGAGGAAAGGTTTAGGTTGGATATTGGGAGAATTATTTTTATTGAGAGGCCTTGGAACAGGCTGCCCAGGGAGGAGGTGGAATCACCATCCCTGGAGGGGTTCAAAGAACATCCAGATGTGCACTTCCTGGGTTAGTTGTCCTAATAGTATTTAATAGACAGTTGGACTTGATAATCTTGAAGGTTGTTTCCAAACTTAATGATTCTCTGAGCAGCTGATAAACCAGAGGGTCATTCTGCCATCCAGAGGGACCTTGACAGGCCAGAGAAATGGGCTGACAGAAACCTTACGGAGTTCAGCAAGAAGTGCAAAGTCCTGCACCTGAGGAGGATCTATCCCAGGCACCACTGGAACAGGTTTCCTTGAGAGGTTGTAGTTTCCATTCTCAGAGATATTCAAAAGCCATCTGGACATGGTCCTGGACAGGCAGCTCTGGGTGCCCGTGTTTAAGCATGGCAGTTGGATAAGATGACCTGCAGAGGTTCCTGCCAACCTCAACCACTCTGTGACTGATTCCATGAAGCTTTTAAAGGGCAGGTTAAACAAAGATGTTTTCAGACTGATTTAGGAGGATGTACTAACCTTGTGAAGGCTCCTCTAACCCTGCCTGGATCCTGGCTGGGTCTGAGAGGACTACTCTTTGACAGCAGGATTAGATCCACATCAGTTGTCAGTGTGTCAAACTGACACTGGGGTGAATCTGGCAGCTGTGTTGGTGAATGACACTGCTGCTAACAGAAATCTTCCAGATCAGATGCTGCTATAAGATTTCTGCTTAGGAATGGAGGAAATCTTGATTTCTCTGTTAGTATTTATTAAAAAAAAAAAAAAACCCAACACAACTCTACCCTCTTTCTGATTATGAATCCCCTCCACAGCTCTGTCTCCAGCCAGAAGATCCTAATCTTGCTGCATGGCTGCAGGAGATCAGGGAGACCTGTGGGCTGAGCTGTCACCTCTTTGCACATTCTTAGGGCTACAGGTTCTAGTTAGTGAGACAAATTGTAAAGCTGGAACCTCAGAGCCTCAAGAAAGACATCAAAATACCAGTCCTTTGACCTTGCACTGCTTAGAAACCTGGGGATGCCTTTTGATGTGGTCCCCCTACCACAGCTGAGGAGACCTTATGCATTAGCCTTTAAACTCAGGTTCCTCCTACATCTTGGCAGGTGGATTTCATGACTGAGCCTTGAGAATTAATCTCCCTCAGACCTCTTCCTTCAATCCTTCCCCTGGCAATCCGAGTTGGTGAGGGTGCAGGTGATGGACACAGAGTGAAGTGTGGGGGTGGCTGCTGTTCTGATATGTTATCAATCATCTCCTCTCCCCCAGCACAGCCTGACTTCAGAGAGGTGGGATCCTCTCTACCTGTCTCAGTGAGCAGAGCCAGGGGAATGCACACACAGAGAGACAACAGAAATAACCTAAGCTGGCAGCAAGCAGACACACTGTCACCCCTCCAAGGGGAAAACTGATGCAGCCTCTTGCTTCTGTTTCAAAATCAATTTCAAGCTGGTTCCCTGAAAGAAATGGCAGAAAGGGCATTAGGTCTGGCAACAGAGGCTGCTGTTCCCAGGATGATGGATGGGAGATGAGTACAATTACCTGGACGCCTAGAGCTGGTACACAGCCTTTTCTGTTCAGCAGGCTCTAGCTGTCCTTCCTCATCTGCTGGAAGATCAAAACAAACTCTGCAGAGCCTCTTATGGGGCTGGGCTTGTTTCTGCTCCAGCTCTCTTGGAGAACAGAACAAGGAACAGCAGAGGCAGCTGCTCAGAGAGAACTGTCTGTAACATTACATCCAGGATGATCTGCTTCACAGTGCTGCAAAGGAACTCATGCAGCACTAACACGGTGCCATGGCTGCTCTCCTGGTCCCCCTGTCCTCCCAGCTGCTGTTGTGCAGTCCCACAAAGGGTCCTGTGGAGGGACCCTGATGGCAGCAACAGCCTGACTTCCCTATAAGAGAGCTGACACCTCCCAGATGGTGTACCCTGCATCAGCTTTTGCCTCCATGGTGTTAATGGCAACAGCATCAGTCACAGCCTCTTCAGAGGGTTATCTACTAAAAGGTCCCTGTGAATCAAAGCACACTTTGATTTGAAACACTGTGTTTACACTGGCTGTGAGAGGTGATGCCAAAGACATGCCCACATCAGTCAAACATCATCTCTGATTCCTTCTGCCTGATGCCCTGGAGCTATCCTGCTGCTCATTCCCAAGTCTCTGTTACACCAGCACTCCCAAAGGGATTTCCAGCACAGGCAGTAATCCTACTGCTCCCTATACCTGCCATCCCATCTCTGCTAAACTCACTGTGGTTCTATGACTCCCTTCTGCACCTGATGAGAGGAGCAAAGCAGAAAAGGCAATGCCAGTCCCTACACACCCCTTCTTGCCTGTGCCACTTTCTTTAGAGGCTCACCTGGAGCTGGCATGGACACTGGGGCCATCAGGAGCTTGTGAGGAAAAACATGCTGAGGTCCTGGCACCATCCACACGTGAAGTGCTCAGTGGACCACCCATGGGGTCACAGAATCCCCTGCCTGGGGTTGTGTGATGCTCCCAGAGTTGTCCTGCAGCAGGGAGAATCGGGTAGCCTGGAAGAGGCCAATACTATAGAAGAGCTTAGGCCCTGGATTTCACTTCTGAGGGAGGAAGAGACACGAGAGGCTCAGCAGGCAAGGGGTGATGGTTGCTTAATTCCCTACATGCTGGCAAAGGCCTTCCACCATCTTCTGAAGCTCTGCTTTAGTTTGAAGGCCAAATGCAGTAGGAAATGCCAGCACATGGTGATGTAGAAGTTGTCACTGACTGCTGGCTCTGGTTTTTCTCAGGCCAACAAAAGCACAGGGACCCTTAGCCAACTTGAGGAGAGATGGGTATGGTGTTATTTGGTGGAGCTAATCAAGTCTAGTCTTTATTTTTTTTCCTCTTGAAAATTGAAATGCTTTGGGAAAACTGTATCCTCTGTCTTGTGGCTGCAGGCAGCTCTCCTGAATAAGCTATTGTCAGGCCTCAGAGATGTGAGTCAGAGCATCTTTAATCTCTGGGCGGGAGCTTTCTCCATGGCTTTCATGCTTTGGAATAAATCTTCAGAGACGTTCCCAAATTAAGCACGATTCCTTTCTAATCTCCTTGCACTTCTTCCTCTCCCCATTTTATCAGCCAGGCTCAAACACATTCAGCGTGGCCTACTTCGAAGCAAACTGCTTAATGCAATCGCTTCAGGTTTTAGGAGGGATCAGTGCTTACAGCAGTGGAAAGGGCTCCTACTGCTGCCGGCAGCCCCAGCTCCACGGAGGCTTGGGAGGCTTAGAAAGATCTGCCTGTGAGCAGAGCTGACAGCAGAGGGGAGCAGCAGGGCTCACACACTCACACAGGCATCTGAGAAGCACCAGCAGGAGCCTGCTCAGTGTCAAGGAGCTTCTCCAAGCCCTTGAGGATCAGAAGCTGCATCATGCTACGTAATGTGGGTTGGGGGAGAAGTAGAGGAGCTGTTGGTCTGCAGAAGGGATGTGCTGTGCTACTCAGCAACATCCCTTCCCTTCCTGCCTCCCAGCAGCAGCTGGGTACCACAACCTCCTCCTGATCCTTCAGGCAGAGGCAGCTGAGAGGAGGATGCCAGGTCTTGCCACTCAGGTGCAGCTGGCACACATCTGGCACAGAGAGAGGTTTTGGGTTTGCACCGTCTGATTCAGGCTTTGGGTGTAGGATGTGGAAAGCCTGAGTCAGGGAGCAGGTGTCTGAACTGGGCAGGGGTAAAGAGGGATGTTGGAAGGGGGCCAGTGGAATGCTATGGGAGAAACACCAGCTCTGCATCCACACACGTGTATTGATGTTGTCTGCTGGAAAACTGCTCCCCTTGGCTGTTGTTAATCCATTTTTCTGATAAAAGATGCCATCTCTCACTGCCCATTTGCCAGCACTCAGCTCGTGCAAACCCTCCTCTGCTTGGCTGATGCAGGGGCTCCTTGCACCCAGTGTCCTCGATTATCCACTGGTAATTTGCAGCCTAAATAGGCAATTAGCTGCCTTGTACAGACAGAAATGTTATGCAGAGGGGAATCTCCTTCTGCATCTGCAGTTTGGAAGCAACAGGATCCTGAATCCAGCTCTGGTGTTACATTTGCCTGGGGCTGGGAGATAGGAAACTGTAAGTGCCCTTTGATTTGTCATCAGGCTTCCCAGGCCAGGCTATAGCTTTTGAAGGTGAAATGAAATAATCATTAAAATTTGGGATGGATAATACCAAAAGGGGACATTGCCTACAGAAAGCTGAATCTCACAGAGCAGGGTGGATGTTGAGGTAGCTGCCTTTGGCTGCAGGGTGGTGAGGAGCCCTACCAGCTCCTGTCTTTGCAGTCTGGATCACGTGTCTACATTTCTTGATTGACAAGAGTGGAGGACCCTCATGCTTTAGACAGTGTATAATGGCTGCCTTGATGTCATTTATTGAAGCTTTGGAATAGCTGTGCTTTCTAATTACTTCTTCCCACCTGCCTGAAGAGCACCTTTTGCTTTCAGATTAACTTATTGCTGGCTCTTTGAACATGTGTCTCTGTACTCCGAGCACCCTGGGTTTTGTGAGATCAAGGCAGGCTTGGTTAAGGTAAAAGGCAAGAAGTGATCAAGCTTTTCTTTTCTTTTTTTTTTTTTTCCCCCTTTTCTGCACACAAACGTGCCAGGTTTGCTGATTAGCCTGTGTATGGCATAAGCAGCTGACTTGAGTCCTCATGCCTTCAGAAGAGGCTCTCCAAGAAGAACAAGTAGCAGCTACCTTTGAAGGGGAAAAGCCTTCTTCCCTACATTCAGAGGGTCATGTGCTTGTGCATCCATAGATTTTGGAGGTGTGCAGTGGCTTCTTTGCTCTGGCAAGCAGGGAGATTTTTGCTCCATGGGAAAGGCGCTTTCACCTTTCAGCTTCCTCTGTGAGTTTGACAATTCAGGCTGAAAGGGATAATTTACTCCAGGAGGTCAAATGTCCTGCACAAAAATGGTGAAGTCCAGATCTGGCCTGAAATTCTCCACTGTATGGTGAGATACTGGTTTGGCTGGATTTAAATTAGTAACAGTTGCATTGTTCTTACCTAATAGAGATTCAGCAGAGCTTTTAAAATGCTAATTCACTGTAGTTTAGCTGTGGCATAGAGGAAAGCCCCAAGGTTTTCCTGAATACAGATAGGAATGAATGATCATTTGGAATTTGCAGCTTCCTTATTGTCCAGAGCAATGGGGCAGGAGTTGTCCTTGGGCTTTGTGAAGCACAGAGCACACCAGGGAAGCTGACAAACCATCATTCTCACTTCTAAGGTTTGTATCCTGCCCATCTAGATCAGGCAGTGGAACATCTCCCTGCTGAGGAGAGGCTGAGGGAGCTGGGGCTCTGTTGCTGGGAGGAGACTGAGGAGTAACGCCATTCGTGGTGATAAACATGTCAAGGGTGAGTGTCAGGAGGATGGAGCCAGGCTCTGCTCAGTGGCATCCAGGGACAGGAGGCAGAGCAATGGGTACAGCTAGAACATGGGAGGGTCCATGGAAACATAAAGAGAAACTTCTTCCCTGTGGGAGTGACAGAGCCTGGAAAACGCTGCCCAGAGAGGCTGTGGAGTCTCCTGCTCTGGAGACTTTCCAACTCCACCTGGATCCGTTCTTGTGTGGCCCTGGCTGCCCCTGCTCTGACAGGGGGATTGGACTCGATGATCTTCAGAGGTGGTGGCCACTGACACAGGTTGCCCAGGGAGGTGGTGGAGGCCCCATCCCCGGAGACATTTCATGTGGAGCTTGAGGAGGTTCTGAGCACCCTGCTCTAGTTGCAGATGTCCCTGCTCTCAGCAGGGGTTGGACTGGGTGAGCTCTGAAGCTCCCTTCCAGCCCAGACATTGCTAGGATTCCATGATCTGGTGGCTTGACACTGGTGATACACCCCAGGATGTGGCAGAGCTCTCCAGCAGCTGCATGTGGGGTGGCTCCAGCAGCTCAGGACTAAAGGAGCCCTGAACACACCCTCTTTCCATGCTAGAAATCAGCTCTTGATTGCTGTTTGCACCCAAGCTTTGCACCGAGTGAACCACAAACCCCTGCTGTAAAGCAGGACAGCTTAGTAGGGAGGCAGATGGGGCTGATCCAGAGCAGCTCATTTCCCAGGGAGTTATTCCTGGAGGCTGAGCTCTGCTGGGTCCTCCACAGTGCCCAGTAAGTGAGATGTTTCATGCTCCAGTGAGACTGTCAACCAGAAGGAATTTTGCTCTATCAGAGTCCCTCTCTCCCCAGCTGCCTGCTTACTCCAGACTTGTCAGAACTGTATGTCTTGGTCCCCCTGTGAAAAATCTGGTGCAAGCAGCCAAAGGATTTGAAAGTTATTTGGAAAAAGAAAATGTAAAAAATAAAAAGGAAGAGAGAACAGCAGCATAATTCTGCATCCTTCAGAAATAAAGCTTAAAAAAAAAGATGAAAGGTATTTGCCTCCACTCTCCGCAGGCTCTGCCTCATCAGCCAGCTGGAAAGACTTTGGGAAAGCAATTCCAAGAGTCTGGAGCTCTTCAAGTCAGTAAAACCTGCTGCTGGGACAGCTGAGCTGTCTCACTGATCCCCTCTGCCTCCTGCCACTTTCAGGTTTGGTTTTATTCTGAGGGGTTTTTGGAGCTGAAGTTCCCCCAGTAGCTTGATCCTCTTCCCATGCAAGATGGCAAATGACTGCCCACACTTGGAAGGCCAATTCCTTGCCTGGCACTCCAGGTTGTGGCACTGAGGTGCTGCCTTTTTGGTTTTTTTTGCTGCAGAGACTCCTGACAGAGCCCTCGTGCTCCCAGAAACACAGTTGGCAGCAGCCTGGCAGGGGGAGAAAACCGGGATGGCAAAGCAGGTGTCACAGCTCTGGAGTAGAGCCTGGAGCCTGGCAGAACTGTGTCTACAGCACAGCTGCTGTGGCTGAGGCTGCTTTGGAGAGCACCCACACCCAGATACTCATGTCCCTACTGAAGGCTGATGGGCAGAGCCTGAAGGTTTCAGAAAGCTCTGGCCCACACCTCTTTCTTTTTGAGGCTCTTGCCCTTGTGCCTGTAGCTGTCACTGCATCTGCCAACCCTTCTGGATTTCTCCCCTCACAACCCAGGGGTGTTGAGGGGAACTGGGCCGTTTTTTCCTAGAGGCTGAAATTTACTCATGTAACTGGGATGAAGGTGCAGGAGCATCCATCCTCAGAGACCTTCAGAACTCTCCTAGGTGAAGCCCAGAGTAAACTGATTTGATCTGTGAGGTTGCTCCTGCTTGGAGCATGGGATTGCACCAGAGACCTCCAGAGGAACCTCCTCATCTAGATGAGCCTGTGATTGCAGGAGCAGCTTGGTAAAACTCATCTTTCTGGTCCTGAGGAAAAAGGAAAAGTCACCTTCCTAATTCTGCATTATCCAGCCAGTCAGAATCATCAAGCAGAAAGTAAAAAAAAAAATAAATAAACCACCCAAGCTCTCTTTTCAAGGCTGGAAGAGTGTTGAGCTTGTCAGACATTTCATTTTTTGGTGACATTTCCACTGAATTTTCTTTGGTGAAAATGTTATTGCTTTTTAGCTTGCCTGAAAAGCCTGCTTGCAGAGAGGAGAAATGCTCAACAGCCATCTCAATAACATTTTCTGCTTTGTTTTTTTGGTTTGTTGACTTAAAAAAAACCCACAAAACAACCACAACAAAACCCCAACAGCCCCAGACGATTACAAGCATTCATTAGAAACACTGAAAATCTTTCACGGTTGCCTGGTTTGAACCCTGCAAAATGAGACCAGCAGGTATTTCTGCTTTGGGTTTTGTTAGTTTTCTTCTTTTTTTTCTTTTTTTTACAAAATAGTTTTTCCCCTTTTTTTTTTTTTTTTTTTAAGTCCTCCCATTCAAGCTGCAAGCTTTTCAAGGCAAAAATTGCCTCTTTAACAATGTCATTTTCCAGCTCCCACTCCATCAAGGTTTTCAATTTGGATGGAAGCTCTAAGTCAGATAATCATCATTCAAGACAACAACATCTCTGGTTCAAAGCAGTGCTGACCATTTTAGGTCACATCTCCAAACTAAGACTTGTACTTTATTAAAGAGCTAATTTTTAAGATAAAGTTTCCCCTTTCCCTTCTAGCTGTTGGTGCCCTGTTTGTTTTGTAAATTACTATTAAAAAATATTTTTTTTTTTTCCAGGGAGATGCTGCAAGTTTCTCTGCTTTTCATGAACTGCAGCTATCAGAAAGGATTATTCCAGTGTCTGAGAGATCTGCTGTGTCTGCCTCATCCCTTAACACTTACAAACATGTATCATGTTGATGAATTTAGATGGTCATTTAAAGGCAAATTGCTTGTCCTACTTTTTGCTTCTTATTGATTGTCATGTAATTAACTGATTCATTTTGTTCATATAAGCCAGGCTGCCTGCAAGCCACTTAATCAGCAAAGCCTGATCAGAAGACTAGGGTTTAATTAGACTGTACTAATTGCCCCAATGAAATGATGTTTCCTCTGTCTTGAGCCATTCCTTATAGGAGTCAGAGGGTGAGTTTTGGTTTGTTGGGGTTTTTTTCTATTGAGATTTAATCAGGGGCAGAGAGAATAATATTTTACCTCCTGCCAGAGGAAGAGCTTCTCTAAGTGAAGACAAAGTGGTTGGGCAGAGCAGTCACACAGTTAGAGGTGACACATCTCTTCTTAGCTGGGCAGCCCCAGCAGGTCTGTTTAAGGTGGCATGGTCCATGCTGGCAGCTCCCAAGCTGGACCTGAAGCTCACTGAGGCCATACAGGGCTTGGGACAACTTGATGTCATAGAATGGAGGGGCTGGAAGGGAGCTCTGGAGATGATGGAGTCCAATCCCCTGCCAGAGCAGGGGCACCCAAGACAGCCCACACAGGAACAGATCCAGGTAGGGTTGGAAAGTCTCCAGAGCAGGAGACTCCACAGCCTCTCTGGGCAGCCTGGGCCAGGCTCTGGCACCCTCCCAGGGAAGAAGTTTCTCCTCATGTTAAGGTGGAACCTTCTCTGCTCCAGTTGATCCCCATTGCTCCTTGTCCTATTGCTGGGCCACTCCAGAGAAGAGCCTGGCCCTGACACCCACTCCTCAGATATTTACAGACATTCATCAGATCCCCTCTCTGGCTTCTCCTCTCCAGACCAAACAGCCCCAGGGCTCTCAGCCTTTCTTCCTAGGAGAGATGTTCCAGTCCCTTCATCATCCTCGTAGTCTCTGTTGGACTCTCTCCAGTAGATCCCTGTCTCTCTTAAACTGGGGAGCCCAAAACTGGACACAGATGCTGTCCCATCTTAGGTGTGGCCTAATATGGGACAGCAGTGGGAAGGTCTGGGAAGGACCATGTGCTGCCACAAACATAATTGCTGGTGTGTTATCCTCAACCCCTTCAAACAGAGGGGCTGGACTCTTGGGGGACTGTGCACTCCTCAAAAGGTGTCTTCCAAAGGATGGATCTCCCCCACCCACCCAGATGGCTTCCTCAAACCCAGGTCTCAAGGGTGGGAGCCTTGCTCCTGGCCCTTGGAGGCTGGATAAATCACAAACAATCATCCGCAGGGGCCAAACTCTTCTCCCAGGGGAGCCAGCACTTGGTCTCTGCAGAGCCCAGAGCAGGGACTGGAGCAATTCATCCTGTTCTGGAGAAAAACCCATTTGCAGAAGAGTCTTTCTTGGTCATGCAAGCAGATAAATATTTTTCAGTGTGTCAGAGGGTTCTCAACTTAGAAAGCCAGTCTGTGTGTGTGTGTGCATATGTGTGTATACATTATATATTCATATATATTCTTTTTTTTATCATTTTTCACACCAGTTTTCATGGTGGGTGTCTCTCTGTAGATCTTAAAAGTGACATGCTGGAGGGAGCTGCTATGGGAAGGTGGTTTGTAATCCAATTTATTTCAGTCCTGCAATTTGGATTTGCATAAAGATGTATTTGTACCCAGCAGCAGCCCCTCTGAATGCAGCCACCAAGAAGCCTGGTGGTGGTGCTGGGGGAGTGGTGAGGACCCAGCAGGATCAAGGACTGTCCCTGCTCTCCACAGGGCTGAGATCTGCCCTTGGATTTGTTCTGCAGCTCTCTGAGTACTCAGTAAATGTCTGAGCTTGCCAAGGAAAATTGCAGCTGATTGTAAATTCCTTTCAAAATTGGACCTTCGTTTGGGCTAAATCAATCTGCAAAATCAAGCTGGATTTGGGAAGTGATTCTGGCCTCCCTCCCCCCACTAAGAAGCGAGGGGTGTTTTTGGAAGTGCTGACACAGTTGGACTCTGATGTTTTCTCATCCCAGGCTTTCCACTGTTTGGCTTGCCAGTGCTCGTAAAGGTGAGGAAGAGAAGATGGGCTAATTAGCTTGTAAACAAACTAGAACATATTGCTTTGCATCAGATGAAATATTTTGGGTCTCTGAGTCAGACTCACACATGTTTCAAAATATTTTGGGCAGAAAAATACCACGAGAAACAAAGATGGTTTGTGGGGGACAAAGTATCCCTACAACAGTCTACTCCTCTCTGATAAAGCCTTTGAGCTGATGAACAACTTCTTGACAACCCAGCCAGAAGAATTACTGCTGAAGATAGTTTGAAGCAGGAGTATTTCCAAGAGACTCCTCTTCCTACTGACCCCTCCATGTGTCCCACTTGGCCAGCAACAAAAAGACAACAAAGGGTACAACATGGCCAGCCCACAACCCCCTGCCAGTCAGCTGGGGGATGATGGTCTGGAAGACACCACCACAAATCAAGGAGCATCTGCTGCAGGACCTGCTTCAGTTTTAAACTCAACATGAAATTGGGGAGAAGGGAAAAAAACAAACAAACAAACCAAGAACTGTTGATGTGAGTGGATTTCTGAGGGCCCTAGTTCTGTTCTTCACCTCAGGGACTAGGTGTTTTTCACAGGTGAAAAGTCAAATGTCATCTCAGCTTCAGAGGTTCATGCTGGGTGTGGATTATAACTGCATTCCATGAGAGCACTGGAACTAACCTGAAAAGCCAAGGATTTTACAGACTTTGACAAAGGAAAACTTGAAGCACATCCTGGAACAGTTTCTGGGTTATTTTTAACTGTTTGGTCATTTGTGTTTTTTTTTTTCCATTGGGTTTGTTTTGTTTTCTTATAGATTTGTAGAATTAAAATACATCTATAATTGTTAAGACAAAATATTTTGTGACCTGTGCTAGATTATATTTATTATATTTATATTCTATTATATTCTATTATCCTGCTCTGGCAGGGGGTTTGGACTTGAAGATCTCCAGAGCCCCTTCCAACCCCGGAAGGAAGGAAGGAAGGAAGGAAGGAAGGAAGGAAGGAAGGAAGGAAGGAAGGAAGGAAGGAAGGAAGGAAATAGGATTTTGTGGGTCTTTTAATTTGAGAAACAAACAAGATTAACAAAGATTTCTTTTTTTCTCTCCTACCAGTAATAAGGATGAGGTATCAGTGGGGCCAAAGGGACAGCAGTTCTGAGTGAATCAGAAGCAACTGGGAAGTCCAACGTGTGATGGATGGTGAGGGGCTCTGAGACACCAGCCAGCTGTGCCACCCCATGGGACACCAGAGCTGTGTCCACCACAGCCCAGGGTGGAGGGGGCTGCAGGGATAGGCAGCTCAGCAGCCAGACAGGAGGGTGGGAACAGTCTCAGCCACCCGCAGCAGTCTGGGCTCAGGACTTACTTCTCTCCTGGGTGATGATATTAAGGGAAAGGTGCCCGAAGCAGCAGCAGCCCCGGGATCCTCTTGCTGCTGAGACCTCAGCCTCTGGCCAGCATGCACCCGGCTAAGCACTGAATGGCACTGAAAGCTTCTTCTGCTGCAGTTCAGAGGTTGAAAGCATTTCATGGTTCCTCTCTCAGCCGATGGCTCTGGGGAAAGGCAGCTGAGCTGGCTCTGGTGGTGACAGGGGATTGCAGCTCCCTATGATCGTACTCAGTTTCCCTCTCGTGGTTTGCAAAGGAATGAACTGGAAGGATATTGAATTATTTTCTCTGATGACTATGGCCAAGCTCTGCTGGGGCACAGGGGTCTTTATCCAGCAGTCCTGATCCCTTCAGAGCTTCACCTGAGAAGATCCAAGTGACACTGCTGAATTCTGTTAAAATGCCATTGCAGTTTGTCCTGAGTTGGAGGAGAACAGAACTCTGCTCAGTGGATTTACTCTTCTCAGCTCTCCCCATCCTGCCCTGGCTGCAGCATCAGCTGGTGGCACAGGCAGGGGCTGCTCCCAGCACTGAAAACACCCCATGGGCACAGGCAGTGCCAGGGGGGGTGCAGCCCAAGGCCCTGCTGGGGGGGCAGAAGGTGAAAGGCTGAACCTGCAGGAGGTGAAAGGCTGAACCTGCAGGAGGGGTGCCCAGGACAAGGGACCCCAAACTGCTCAGTCAGGGACCCCAGCCCAGGGACAGCAGGGCAGGGTAAAGCTGAGGGGGCAGAAGGGTCCAAGCCCCTTCTGCTCAGGTCAGCTCTTCCTGGTCCTGACAGCACCCGAGGGGACTCTGCCTGTTCTGCCTTCAATTCTGATCTGTCTGTCCCTGAATCCAGCACCAGAATCCAGCTCCTGAACACAGCTCCCAGCTGCTTCTGGGCTCAGGCTGGGACTCTCCCAGTGCCAGCTCCACAGCACCAGTGATGATGATGGAATTGCCATCAGGGGGTTGAGTTTGGTACTGGGTTTCTATCTATATTCATATATTCTGTTTATTATTGTTTTCATTCAAACTGTTCTATTTCCTTTTCCTAATGGCTCAGTCTCTCTCCCCTTTATTCCCTCTCTCTTCCCCCCTGGGGAGGGAGGGGAGTTACCAGAGAGTGGCTGTTACAGGTCCAAGGGGTCTCCCTGTCACTGCTTTTCGTCTCTGCTTTCCCTCACAGAATGGCTGAAGCTCTCAGATGAAGTCAATGTCTCACATCATCTCTCCTCATGCTGTCTTCTGCCTGCCACAAAGGTCAAAAGTTCTTTTGAGCAGGACCTGCCCTTACTCCTGCCTACAAAAAGCTGGTCCCAATTCCTGCAAGGTGTTCCTGAAAACTTTATTTGGGAATTGGAGAGGACCTGTGCTCTGTAGCAACCAGAAGGAGCCTAAAAAAGATAAAAAAAAATGAAAAAGGGTTGGAGAAGAAGGGAGATCCCACAGACCAAAGAGGTCACTGGGGAGCTGCTGCATCCACCAGTGCCTGGGTGGAATAGTGGTCCCACCAGAGGTGGCTGGCACCAAGGGAGTGCCATGAACTCGTACCATGGTGGTGATGTGCAACACAAGCTCTGTTTGATGATTTTAAAGTGAGTTTTTGAACTGTTTTGGGGGTTTTTTTGTCTAGAGTCCCTGAGGAATGTATATGGCATCTTCCCCTCTCCCTGCATCCCACAAACACAGCAAGGGAAATCACAGGATTATTCCCCATGGTGATTATCTTGTGATCTCAAAGGGCTGTATAAATGGGAGCTGATTACAGCTAAGAAAAGGAGTAACTTGTGTAATTAGAAAGAGGGAAGAGAGAAGAACTTAACCCCTGCCTGAAGGTGCCAGTTTGGAGGGAAGTGGAAAAGAGAACTTTGAGTGGCATCAGGACCATCCCTGACCTTGTCCCTGGCTACTCCTGCTGCCTTGGGCAAGCCCTTTGGTGGTCCCCTCTGGAGAAAGAAGGAAATATTTCCTTCTCCAGGTTCTTTGGGTAGAAGGGGGATCTCCTTTGTGCACATCCACTTAGCCTGATGCTTGCAGCATGGTAGGAGCAGGCTGGCCATGCCCCGGTGCTGCCATCATCCCAAATTTCCCTTTGGGACTTATCACAAAGGGTTAGAAAAGCTGTTGCAGGATGGACTCCTCAGAGGTTCTGTGTTGGGTGTAAGGTGACTAAGATCTTTCTGGTCACTCTACATGGATCAGGAAAGAGCAATTTTGCTTCCCCTTCCTCTTCTTATTGACCCAGCCTGGCCTGGGCCAGAAACAAATGTGTCTGTTCCCATCACAGCCCAGAAAGCAGAGAGCAGAATTGATCTCAAAGCCATGGTGAGAGAGGTTATTAATGCAAATATTATTCATGCCAGGAAAAATAGCCAATTACCTTCCTATAGACCCATTCTCAGCCCAGTGAGCCAGTAATTGCAACATCTAACATTTGTCACTGAATTCTAAAGGCACTTGGGGAATAAAATACTGACAAATGGATTTGGACTTAAAAGAGAAGGGGGTGGGGTGTAAAGTTAAGGCTCTAGATATCCAGGAGGTGCCTTGTTTGGCTGCAGGGACTCTGCCCACTCTCACCTCCTGCCCTATGGGTGCAAGGTGGCTTTGTCTTTTATCTATGTCTTTTATCATTTTAGGTTTTAAATGTAACTGTGTTAACAAAGATGTTTAATTAAATGGATAGAAAAAGAGATGGGGATGCTGACAAAGGGGCTCCTTGTGTTTGGGGATGTTCAAGAAGGTCAGATGGGCACCTTGAAGTGACTGAAGTAAGTTTTTGCATTTATTTCCCAGGTTAAATCCAACCTTCCCTTTCTCCTTTTGCTCTATGGAGAAGGAAGGAAAGACAAAGTCCTCCTAAGAGCTGCAGAGCACTGTGCATTGACTTGCTCACTCCTCTGGACTGCACTCAAGGCCACGTTTCACTCCCTGCCTGTCCCCATGTTCTCCACACACAGTGTGTGCAGGTTTGAGATGTTTCCCAAGATCTATCCATGCTGCTGGCTGCTGAGACCTCCAGGAACCCACCGTCTCTGACATCCTCCGAGGCCTCCAAGAGGCAAATCTTCGTATCACAAGCTGTGCAGGAATCTTGTCCTCAGGGTGCCTTACCTGCTGATGGAAGAGTTAACTTTTGGGAGCAGAGAACTTGGCTTAATTCAGGGAGTTGTTTGGTGTTTCACCTGTGTAACCAGGAGAATTTAGTTAAGTCTCTGCAAAATGCCATGGTTTTTGCAGTTTACAAAATGTCTTTTAAATCGCTTGTTGAGCATAGAATCCTAGAAACACAGAATCCTAGAATGGCTGGGGCTGGAAGGGGCCTCCAAAGGTCATCTAGTCCAGCCCCCTGCCGTGAGCAGGGACACCCTCAACTAGATCAGGCTGCTCAGAGCCTTGGCCAACCTCACCTGGAATATCTCCAGAGATGGTGCCTCAACCACCTCCCTGGGGAGCCTATTCCAAGTTCTATCACCCTCAAGGTAAAGAACTTCTTCCTGATATCCAGTCTAAATCTGCTCTTCTCTAGCTCCAGTCCTCATGTATCCTGCCAGCTGTAAGCCATGTAAGAGAAGAGCACTGCTCTTTCCTGAAGGGGCAGCCCATCCTTCCCTTAAATCTACACTCAAATTGATGCTGTTCTGACTTTGCTTTCAACCTGAAACACCTCTGAATATCCTTTAGCACCTACCAAAGGGTTTGTCTTTTTGTCCTGGGAGTGCACAGAGAGGTGATGGTCCCTGATGGGGGCTCCAGGGTCAGCTGGACTCTGCAGAGGTCACTGTGTAAAATAACAGACAAGTGTGCAACTCTCAGGCTGTTCAGACATGAGCTGCAGAGTGAAGGCACCTCCCTCTCCACAGCTCATAGAATCATGGAATGGTGGGGGCTGGAAGGGAGCTCTGGAGATGATGGAGTCCAACCACCTGCCAGAACTGGGGCACCCAAGGCAGCCCACACAGGAACAGATCCAAGTGGGGTTGGAAAGTCTCAAGAGCAGGAGTCTCCACAGTCTCTCTGGGCAGCCTGGGCCAGGCTCTGTCACCCTCACAGGGAATAAGTTTCTCCTCATGTTTGGCCCCTTCCATCTGTCACCCACCCTCAGATATTTATAGACATTACTAGATCCCCTCTCAGGCTGCTCCTCTCCAGGCTGAACAGCCCCAGGGCTCTCAGCCTTTCCTCAGCAGAGATGTTCCAGCCCCTTCATCATCCCCGTAGCTTCCATTGGACTCTCTCCAGTAGATTCCTGTCTCTTAAACTGGGGATCCCAGAATGGGAAGGAGCACACGGGAGGTGTCTCCAGCACCCGGGGAGCTCCAGCAACCGGAGGGTATCTCCAACAACGTGGGGGGGAGCGGGGGTTCTCCATCAACTGGGGCGGGGGGGGTACATCTCAGTGGACGCCCCATCCCTGAGCCTGCAGAACCCCGAGCGGCTCGATGCGATTCGGCGCTCGCTTGGCCACGCCTGTTGCCATGGAGAAGAGGCAGAGCCCGCCCGGCGTTTTTCCCGCCCTGCGGCGCGGCGCGCGCGGGCCGGTTGCGGTCCCGCTTTGCGTGAGGCGATGGTGAGTGCGGCGCTGGGGAGGGGGGCGGAGGAGGCTGCGCGGTCCCTTCGCCCCTGCCACCCCCTCACAGCGTGTGTGCGCTGTCCCCCTTCTCCAGAGGAGGAGCCTGGCCCCCAGCCAGCTGGCCAAGAGGAAGGCGGGAGACGAGGAGGAGGAAGAAGAGGAGGCGCGACACCCCCGGACGGTGAGCGAGGGGCCTTGGGATGTGGAGGCCTCGCCCAGGCGGGCTCAGGATGTCCTCGGCCCCTTCTGGCCCCGGGAGCCTCCCCAACCTTGGGCCGCTGCCCTTGGGGGATGTGGGACGGCAGCGGGTCCCCTCTGCCCAGCCCGGTGCCCGGTGCCAGCTCGGAGGCTGTTGCCACCCCCGTCTTCTGGGGGCTGAGGATCGGTGTCAGGCGGGTTTTTTTTTCCACTAGTTGAGGGAAAACTTGCACCTGGGAGTGTAGCTGGTGTAAGAACGTCGTTGTGCACACAGATCATGCCTCATGTTTATGGGCAAAGCTATAGCTGGGAGAGCTTCCAAGTGTTTTGTGAGAGAGCTGGTAACTGGGAAGAGGTAAGAATTTGAGATAAACCAAAATGTGCTGATGCTGTTATGTCCTGTGTCATATAGGCCAAAGCTATATGCCTATATATAGCCTTTTTGGGGTCAAATCCCTTTTTTTTTTTCTATGCTAGTAAGTGCTTAAAGCTGTGCCTGTCTGTAGAGCACTGTCCTAATCATGGAACAGATCAATGGCTTCTTTAGCCTCATGCCTTGCTCAGTGCCTGCAATTTCAGTTTCAGAGGGAGGCCTTTCATGGAAGGGTCAGGGTTGGGAGGGACCTCAAAGCTCATCCAGTTCCAAACCCCTGCCATGGCAGGGACACCTCCCACCAGATCAGGTTGCTCAGAGCCCCATCCAGCCTGGCCTGAGAAACTGCCAAGGATGGGGCTTCCCCCACCTCTCTGGGCACCCTGGGCCAGGGTCTCACACCCTCCTGGGGAAGAAATTCTTCCTCATGTCTGATCTGAATCAACCCACCTGCATAACAACAGAAGCTGTGGGACCCTCAGGGGATTCTCCTGCAGTTCCATGCTGTTAACACTTCCTTTTTTTTTAATTTTTCTTTTTTCCTGGCTATCCCCTCCCATAAATATTTACCCAGACAAGCCTGCCTTTTCACGGTTTAATAATTAGGATATTTTGGCCCTTGTGCAGGTTAAAATTCAGGCCATGGTGTCGTTGCTGGTGTTGCTGGCTCTGTGCTGTGACTGGGGGTGGGTGATGATTGTGTCTGTTCAGAGATACTGGGCTGGCTGTGTGGTTAGGTGCTCACTGAGTGTGACAGTGACACATTTATCTTCTGCTTCTACCAGCTGCTCTGAGTTGTTTTGTCTCATGTGTTTTTCAGACTCGGAAGAGACAGAAGCCTGGGAGTGAGGCAGAGAGTGGGGAAAGCTACAGATCTCCTTTCAGGAAGCCCTTGGCTCAACTGACCAACAGGCCTCACTGCCTGGATAGCAGTCAACATGTAAGTGGGTGTTGCTGCTGATGGGTTGCATGTGGAGCTCATTTGTCAAGGGAGTCCAAATGCTTCCATGGACTTGTGGAAGTGCCACACACAGGGAGCATCTAGGAGAGACCTTTTGCTAACTCCAACCATTCCATGCTGGAGGAGCTGTGCTTAGGGCACTTTCTACAGTGGGAATCCCAAATAAGAGAGTTCTGTTGGGGTCTGGGTGAAGGACAGTGCCCAGGGACATGGCTCAAGTGCTGTCTGTTTGTTTGGGTCTCTCTGGGTTTCCTCTGCTGGAGGCTGGGTGCTGGGCCAGCTGGGTGCTTGCTGATCTCAAGTGGATGTTCTTACACTGGTAACCCATCTCCTTTCCAGGAAAATAATTGCCAGGCCAATTGTCCAAGGCAGGAGAAGCAATACCACTGAAAGCAGTGAATAATGCTGGTGGAATGGAGAAGATGGGAATTGGGAAGAATCCATTTCATGCATTAGAAAACCCAAAGGAAAATAGTTTTGCAAAGCAGAGCTGGGTGGGAGGGCTGTGGAAATTGTGCTTGTTTTATTTTTATTTATCTTCCTTTGGGATAATCCTGAAAATAGCTGGAGTTGCAGCTTGAATAGAGGGACCCCCAGCCCTTGGCAAAGCTGAGTGTTCAAAAACTGTCCTGGGCTTGCCTTCTTGAGCAGTCTCTGATTTCAGGCTCCTAATGGTGTTTTCTTTCTGGATTCATAGGAGGCTTTTATCCGCAGCATTTTGTCCAAACCCTTCAAAGTCCCCATTCCAAACTACAAAGGTAAGATGAGGAGGTTTAAGGATTGTCTGTGTTGACTGACTGGGGTAAAGCAGATGATTCTCAGGGCTGTCAGATATACCTGTGAGGATTATTGTTGGGTTTATTATTTTTTTTTTTTGCGCAGAGAAATCCTGACCTAATTTGGAAAGAAAAAATCCTGGCAAGTTAACAAAGCCTTTGTGTTTCTTCCTAGGGTTTAGTTTAGATAATCCTACACTTTGGAATTGGGTTTTGTGTTGTTACTGATGTATCTGATGTGGTGCCAGAGGATCGTGGCCTGTATCACCAGTACTAAAAGCAGGATCAATTCCAAGCACTGAAGGGTTTCCAGCCAAATAACACCCTAATGATGCTACCAGACAAGAGGCTGCAGGTGGAAAAAAAGCTCCTGTGTGCCAGTTTTTTTTTCTCATCTTGGTGTATTGAATCTCAGGGTGATCTTCAGAGTTTGGAAGTTCAAAGCCTCAGCTGGTTTGAATCAGTGAAACACAAGATCTCAGAAACAAATCATCCTGGTCTTGCCCCTCCCTCTTCCTCCCCTTCACCGTCCAGCTGAAAAATGCAAATGCAGATCAACCAATTTCCTTCAAACTTGAGTTCTAAGTTTAAGTTCTGGGCAGCTGTGTTTTGATAGGGGAAGAGGTTTCTGTGCCTGGTTGTTTTTCTATTCACCTCCATTCTGAAACTGTGACATCAAAATGTGATGGTAGGAAAAGGGGCTCCTTCTTTCCCCTTTTCACAGAAATTGGCTTTGAGGCCAAAATCTACTCGTGCTCAGTAGAGAGAAAATAACACCCTAGAGTAGGGAGTGGCAGAGTGGTGCCAACTGTGATGGTGTAAAAATTCATCCCTGGTAAAGATCCCTTCCTGACCTTGCATAAAACACAACTCTGATCAAGTCTAGTTGGGTGATCTGAATAGAACCTTTGACTCAGTCTGTGCTGGGTGTGTGAGAATGTATTTGCTGAGGTGGACATCCTGAATCCTGCTTGGCTTTCAACAACCAAACAGCCTTTGGGTCTAGGAGCAGCTCCAATGCCCAGAGTTAGCTGAAGGAGGCACTGCCTGTTTGTGATTGGATGCCAGTAGCCTAGGGTCACCTTGCAGGAGAGCTGATACCATTTGCGCCAGTGTATGTGGCATCTGCTGCACAAAGCTGTGCCTGTGTGGTGCACCCAGTGTGGGTGGCAGTGCCCTGGCTCCATCTTTGCCCCTTTGCTGTCTGTGCTCAACAGGAGCCCTCAGTGAGCTCTGGCACCCAGAAAGCCAAGGGTGTCCTGGGCTGCAGCCAATGCAGCGTGGGCAGCAGGTGGAGGAAGGGAATTCTCCCCCTCTGCTCCACTCTGGGGAGACCCCCCTGGAGCTGCATTCAGAGCTGGAGCCCCCAGCACAGGAGAGATCTGGAGCTGCTGGAACGTGTCCAGAGAAGGGCCATGAGGATGCTCAGAGGCTGGAGCAGCTCCTATGAGGACAGGCTGGGAGAGTTGAGGTTGTTCAGCTTGGAGAATAGAAGGCTCCAGGGAGAACTTCTTGTGGTTCCCAGGATCTGAAGTGGTTCCAGGAAAGCTGGGGAGGGACTTCTCTTAGGCTGTTGGGCAGTGACAGGACTGGAGGGGATGGATCAAAACTAGAGCTGGGTGGATTCAGATCAGACATGAGGAAGAAT